>WBNH01011838.1:310209-334085 GCA_013401255.1 Urocolius indicus
CCCCTTGGTTGTCCGCCTGCCTGTCTCTTCCCTACCCGTCCCCGCACCTGCCCTGTCCCCTTGGTTATCCGCCTGTCTCTTCCCTACCCGTCCCCGCACCTGCCCTGTCCCCTTGGTTATCCGCCTGTCTCTTCCCTACCCGTCCCCGCACCTGCCCTGTCCCCTTGGTTATCCGCCTGTCTCTTCCCTACCCGTCCCCCCACCTGCCTGCTCCCTGCCTGTCCCCCTGCCTTTTCCCACCACGGCTTCTCGTCCTTCCGCCTGTCTCCCCACCTTTGCTGCCCACCATCAGCACCCAGAGCAGGGCCAGAGGGAGCGAAGGTGCTCCCTTGTTATTCTGATACTGTTGCAATTAAACGTTAGGTGCCCAACATCACTCATTCCAGAACAAAATGTAATCCTATCAAGCCTGGATGTATTTTTAGGACATTGCAGCCTACCCCATTCAGCAGTTCTATTTGGGGCTGGGGTTTTGGTTTTGCTTTTTTCTTCTTTTGTTCCTGCTAATACTATTTGTCTTCTTCACACCTCTCTAGGTTGTTTCTGGTTAACATATCTCATGGGCTGCAGTTCTGAACCTGCTTGTGCGTGGGAAATCAGGTAGGGTCATGCCCACAGGCTTTGTGAAAGTCTCTGAGAGTCTCCCACTCACTTTTGCAGACCCTCCTTTGAGAGGAAATAAATTTTCTTCACAAAGTAGTTTGAAATGAAAGAAGCCTCGTGCATGAGCTGCCAGTGTCCTCACCAGAGGTTTCGTGAGGGTGGGAAAGGGGTGGGATGTCTGAGTGCTTCTGCTCCAGCAGGCACCAGAAACATGCACAAATGATGGCTCGCTCAAAACATTCCCTGGTGAAAGGGCATCCTTGGAGCTCAGGCTTCAGGAGACCCAGGGGATCTCAGCTACAGCTCTCGGCACCATGGGAAACGGTCTGTCCTTAGTTCTGCTGCTCCAAATGTCTTGTTGCAGCAGAGCATCCCCAGCTGCGGGGCCAGCTCCCGTGCTCGGTGGGCTTGTGTGGGGCCTGACCCCATCCTGCCCAGGGCTGGACCCCATCCCACCCGTACCCCACGAGCGCTTCCCCAGCACAGACTGCAGCAGCGGGCTGGTTTGGGGTGAAGCGTACAGGACGGCTCCGTGGGAGGGAGCCGCGTTCCCCGTGGATGATCTCCAGCTGCTTCCGGCCTCTTCTCCCTCACGCTGGGTAATTTTGCTGCGCCGAGTGTGTAATTATCGCCTCTGTCATCTCGCAGGCTGGGGCGCAGGAGCAGATGGGAGGATGTTTGTTTTGTGAGGCCCACCAGCTGGGTGCTTGGGGCAGCGGGGAGGGCGAAGGAGACGCAGTTGGCAAAGCAGTGATGGCTGTGTTCGGAGACAAGGTAACGTCCCCCTAGGGAGGGAATTAGCAGGGAGAAACCTTCTCAAACCATCCTTCCTACTGCAAGGGGAGGATGTCCAGGCGCTGCCAGTGCTGCCAGCTGGGAGAGGACAAGGATGGCACAGCAGGCTGGGAGGAGGAGTGGATCTGGCCAAGAGATGGGGGTGAGGAGGTGCAGAGGGGTGAGCTGTCTCATTATGGGGCCTCGCTCGAGGCCAGCAGAGCTGGGCTGTCATGGACACCTCTGTCCTGTCACCCCACATTGTGAGGCAGCCAGTGAAGGCATGTGCTGCAAGGCCCAGCGCCCTACCAGCAGCCCAGCTGTGTCTGGGGCAGGAAGTCACACCAGAGCCCCAGCGCCGTTGAGGCTGCTGAATCCCCTGTCCAGGGAATGTTTTCCACAGGAGAGGGATGGGGGTGTTTGCAGTGGCTGGGCCTCTCCGTGCTGGCCACCATCCTGCCTCAGCAACATCCCAGCAGCTGTGAAGGAGACAAAGAAGGCTTTCTGTAGGGCTGGATTTTTCTTTGTGTCCCCATCCCTCTGCTTTTCCCTGTGGTGTGCCTTTTATCCAGCTCTCCATCTCCAAGCACCAGGCTGAGGAAGAGGGCATCACTCTCAGTTTTCCCATGTCCCCTCCCAGCTTGAACCCCTTCTGTGCCCTTTGAAATCCCACCACAGCCCCAAGAAGTCACAGATGAATGTGGAATTGCAGATGCCTCCGTGGGCAGAAAGGGCTGAACGGCTTTAACAAAGCCATATGTAAGAGCTGCCCTGTCAGAAGGGGCAGCGAGAGCAGGCTCATGAGTTGGCAGCCGTGTAAGGCACACAGGGATCGTGCAGCTGCCCTTTGCGTCTGCTGGCATCTGCTGCAGTGGCAGCAAAGGGTTTCCATGCATTTGACACCCCAGTGCATGCAGCTCAGCAACGCATGCGTGTGCCGGGATGCTCGCTGCCTGCCAGGGAGCGGGGTGCTGAGGCTCAGCCAGCTGCAGTTTGCTCTGGAGTGTTTCAAATACAAGGAGACCCCAGAGACTCCTAACTCATGGAAATCTGGGGCAGGGAGTGCTGTTGGGTGGGTTTCCCTTGGAAATGGAACATGGGCTGGGAAACTGCAGTCAGATTGACTTCAGCACAGAGGGACATTCTCCTTACAAGACCAGGAGAAAGCTTCCGGGCCAAAGGATTGCTTTCCTGGCTGAGTAAAAGACAAAAAGGGGTATAAAGCACCCACAGCTTCCAGTCCCTGCAGGTGGCTGTTGCTGCAGTGCTCTGCAAAATGGGACAAGCTCATGAACCCCCCTGGCTGCCTGAAGCTTCAGTAACCGCCCTCTCAGCCGTCACTCCAGCCAGCTGATTGCCAGCTTTCCCCTGGCAATCTTCATTTCTCAAATCTGAGCTTGCGATCTCCTTGGTCCCACCTCAGCTACATCACTTGCCAACAGAGGTCCCATGGATGCAGGATGGGGCTGGGGTGTTTTTCCAATCCTTTGTATCCCTTTCCCTGAGGGATGTATCATGGTTACAGAATCCCAGAACGGTGGGTGTTGGAAGAGATTTCTAGAGATCAACCAGCCCAACCCCCTGCTAAAGCAGGTTCGTCAGAGGGCACAGGAACACATCCAGGCAGGTTTGGAAACCTTCAGCGAAGGAGACTCCACACCCTCCCTGGGCAGCCTGTGCCAGGGCTCCCTCACCTCAACACCAAAGAAGTTTCTCATTGTGTTCAAGTGGAACTCCCTGTGTTCCAGCTTGTGCCCGTTACCCCTTGTCCTGTCACTGGATTCTACAGAAAAAAACCTGTCCCCATCCTCTCGACACCTGCCCTTTAGGTGTTTACAAGTGATAAGACTTTAGGTGTTTACAAGTGGTGATAAGACTTCCCCTCAGTCTTCTCCAGGCTAGACAGCCCCAGGTCTCACAGCCTTTCCTCTTACAAGAGAGAATGGTCCACGTGCTCAAACCTGTCCTTAAATAGAGCTGATCCCCATGAGTTTAACACTTGCAGACCTGCAAGGGCTTGGAATGACAGGTCACGGAGATCAAAGAGCATCAAACCGCACGGTAAAGGAGGTCATGGCAAGCCTGGAGAGGAGCAAATAACTCTGGAGCACAGAGCTGAAACCTTGGGCAGAAGCAGCGAAACTGCAGATAGTCTCCTGTCCTCCATCAGATAACACGTTGTCACCAGCGGCGCAGTGCTGCAATCCAGACCCGCAGTCCTGGTGGAAATCCTCTGGTGTTTGTGCTGGAGGTTAGCTCTATTTATATTCTGATGAATGATTTACTCGAGTAATTGGCACACAGCTCCCCTATTACAGATCATAAAGAATTAATCACGAGATTTTCAATGCTCCCCTATCAATTTTATTAAGCTTGATTGAACGCGGTGGATTGGGAACATATGGTATGTGAGTCAGACTCTGCTCCCAGTTACACCCTGGTTAATGCTGGGGACTCGCTCGGCTGCTGATCCCGCTGTAAAGCCAGAGAGGCAGCTGCTTCTTTCCCCCTTTCCACACCCCGACTGCTCCTCGTGTTCCCTTAAATTCCGAAGGATGCAGAGAGCAACCAAAGTCAACTCTGTGCACCTCAATTCTCCAAAAGCCTGAGATGCTCCCAAACTGAAAGCCAGGCTGGGAAGAGGATGCTTTGCTTCCACCTCCTCTGTGTATCAGCATGAGCCAGAAAGCAGAGCCAAATGCTTGGGAGCTCGAGATCTGCCCTCAGAGCAGTTGCTGAAGAACAGCCCCTGCGAAGGGGCCGTGTCATGGCGTGGGAGGCTTGTCGCTGCTGGAAGCTGAGGATGCCTGCCTTGGCATCAGGGAGGTGCTGCCAGGCAGGTTTGCCCATGGGAGATGCTTCTTTGAATTAGCAATGAGAAACTCTAAGGCCCGCAGGAGCAGGATGACACATCCCTGCCCCAAACCAGCAGCACAGTGTGATGCCCTGGAGCAGAAACCTCCCTGAAAGCCGTGTCCCCTGCATGGCTCCCTTCATGCAAAGAACCAGGAAAACCTCCCAAATGTCCCCCTCTCAAGATCACAGTCCTCCCCTTGCTTTTTCACCTGTGGCTGTGGTTACTGTGTTAGCTTGTGCACAGTCACGATGCAGGGAAGGGGATGGTGCGTGTCCCTGCTTCAGCTGCTGGCCACTGCTTGCCCTTGGTGAAGCTGTTCCCACTGCATTACCACTAACCACACCACCAGTATTTCAGTAGGTATTTACCAGAGAGAATGGGAACTTTGGGTGTGGACGGAGCTACTTACATAAGCCCAGCTTATCCCAAACCAGGCTTGCAGAGCAACTAGTCTGGCACAGCTACAACCCACGTCCCCATCTGCTGTCTTGAGCAGCTGCATTGAAGGGCAGCGAGAAGTTATTGCCAGTAACTCTTGGCAGGAGCCAGCGAGGAAACCTCCCTCCAGGGAGAGCTGATCTGGGGAGGGCAAATCAGAAACGCGGCAGAGGACAGAGCAGGATCTGTCCTTCCTTCCTGCAGGCAGAGGGGAATAACAACGGCCCCTTTGCCTTCACAGTCAAAACATTTTGTGTACACAAGGTTCTGGTTCAGGAGCAGAGCAAGCGGGACCTTGCACAAGGGTCTTGCCAAGCATCGGTGTGCCTGCATCGCCTGGAGCTGCTTCTCCTTTGCCCTGACTGTGCTGCCTGCACCCAAACTAGCTCTCCAAGGCCTTGCTGTGTCCACGCTTATGAGTGAACACTCCTCCAAACCACCCCAGGCTCTGGGAACCCCTCAGTTGACCTTACATCAGCAGCTTGGATCTGGAAAGCACCCACACAGCTCTCACCTCTGTGCTCTGCCTTGGCAAGAGCCACAGCTTGCACTGGTTTAACCCAGGGCACCGTGCCCTTGCCACGCATCAATGAGGACAACTGCAGAGGGAGAGGACAGACACAGGGGCACTGAGGTGTGTGTTTCCAGCCTCAGCCTGTTTGCAGGGAGCTCCAGTGCCCCACAGAGCTGCGTGTGTGATGGGTGCTGCGGAAAGGAGCAGTCTCCCTCCTGAGGAAGCCACTCACCCTGTCAGAGGAGCTTGCTGGCATCTGCACTCTGAGCCTGGTAGCGACAACATTTAGGGAAGGATTCACAACAGCTTCCCCGCTCCCCGGGGCCACGTTCATCACCAGCATGTCTCTAATGAAGCGGAGGCTTTACTTTCTGGGATCAATGAATCCACCGATCGTGACCTGTCTGCTAAGTGGGAAATCAGGTCTCTCCCTCCCGCAACTCGTCTGAGCTTGGCTCAAACAGCAGGCTCTGTCCCCAGGGCACTCTGTGTCGCTTAATTGCAAAGCCCCTGTCTGATTAGAGAGCAGCAGCAAAGGCGTGCAGAAGCCCTCGCTGCCGCGGCTGCTCACCCAGCCTGGGAGGCTGCTGCAAAGAGGGAGACATTGCAGGGCTCCAGGAGGGTAGAAATCCCTCTGGCTTTCTCTTCTTAAAAAGGTCCTGACTCTGCACAGCTGGCTGGAGGGTTTATTGCCAGTCAGCTCTCCCCCAAAGCTCTAAATCCCTCAAACCATTTAAATCCCTCCAAAGTACCTTTCACGGGGACAGATGCTTTAAGAGAAGCTGAAGCTTCCCCAGGCAGGAGAAAGCTGAAAAGGTCATTGCTACCACATCCCCTCACGCCCCAAGCTGGTGGGGGGAAACAACCCGCATTGCCTCTGAGTCCATCCAAAGGGTCTTGAGCAGCTTTTCCTAATGCTGCCTGCACCTCCCAGTCCTCTCTGCACCTACAAACCTCCCAGTGCCCCTCCAGCACCTCTGTCCATATGGTGCAAGTGGCAAAGGGATGAACCAGCCTCCAGAAAACATCTCTGCACATCATCAGCCTAGAGATATGGAGCTTTGCTCCAGACACATATAATTGAGGTGTCCCCATTAGCCGAGCAGGCAGGATTCAGATACTGAGCCATCCAGCCACTCACCTAATGCTCGCTACAGCAGGAGTGATGGAGGGAGCTGAGTCACTGCACCCAGCATCAATTCTGTGGCTCTCTCTCATTCCTCACTTTCCTAAGCCTTGCTCTCAGATGTGACGCCCAGGAGTGCTGCAGAGAGGAAAAAATCCTCTCATCGAGGCCTCAGCGGGGGGCAAAAGCCTGAAGGTGGGGGGCTGCTTTGTGCTGTTTGTGATGGCCCTCGAAGCAGGCATCCAGCCCCAGTGCTCAGCGCCATGGAGAGCTGGGCTTGGAGCTTATTCAAGGCATCAGCCCTCCCTGAGTGGCCTCCCAAAGCTGCAGGAATGTGCTCTGCCTCTGGGCTGAAACCACCAGGACAGCCCCTAGGAAAGGGCTGACTTGCAGGTCTTGGACACAAAGATGAGCTCACAAGGGGCCAGGGAAGAGGCTTCCACGGGGGCATACAGATTTATCCTGAGGAACCACAGAGCAGGCTATAAATGCCTCCTCAGAGCATCACTCCCCTTCCCCTTTGATGTTTTGCTGTTATTTACTTCAAGCCTGCTCCTGCTGCTGGTATTTTTCTCTTTTCTTCTTTGCCCCCTGTTTCTGTGGCTATTTATGAGTTGTGTCGCAGAAGCATCTCAAAAAGAAGATGGGAAGAAGGTCGGAGACCACACGAAAAAGGTCAGAGACCCTGTGAAGAAGGTCAGGGACCTGGAGAAGGAGGCTGGAGACACCAGGAGGACAGAGGCCCCGTGACCAGGGAGCTCCCCAGCTCCCAGCACAGTGCTCTCCCAGCTGCACATAGTGGGCAAGAGCTCTGCCCTTGTGTCCCACCGGCAAGGGGCATGGCAGCCCCCTGAGCAGGCAGCTCCTCAGCTCCAGGCATCATACTCACCTGGGCTGGACTGATTCTAAAAGCCAAAGGGGAGTAGAAGCCCAGCAGAGCCTTTCTCACCTTCTCCCCAGTGCGTCCCAGGGACTTTCTGCTCCACTTCCATCCAACCTTTGGCCACTTTCCTCTGCCAGGATGAGCCTGTCCTGCTCAGGTGCAGCCTGGCAAAGCCAGCTCCCCGTGCCATCGCAGAATCTGGGGCTGCTCACGAGGCAGAAGATCCCCATAGGACTGATGTGGGCAAACAAAATTACTCCCAACCATGAGAATGAGGCTAATGAGGTCTCCTGTGGTTCTCCAGGCACTGGCATTTGTTGAATTTGCAGGAAATTGGTCTCCCTGCCATGCCAAACCCCTGCCAGAGCCAAAGGAAAGCAGGCAAGCGGCACTGAAATTAATGAAAGCGGAGGCAGTGTGAGTTGTCAGACACAGATGAGCTCAATTCCCTTAAACAAATTAAAAGACATTGTTCCTCACCACTACGAGCTCAAAGCCCCAAATCGCAGCATTATGAGCAGAGGCCAAGCCGTGAGCACCAGCCACCCCTCGGATCCCCTGACCCCCTCCTCACTCAGCCATGGGGCTGGGGGAGGCTCCTGCCCTGGCCATTAGACCCCTCAAATCATTCTCTGCCATGATCCTCCCTGTAGGCAGCCTGGGAACTGGGTGCCAGTTTCTGGGTGCCATCGCTGGGTGCTGACTACCTGTTGTTGCAGCAAAAAGAAGCTGCTGGGGTCAACTTTTTGATTCTCTTCCTTCAACTTTTCAGCAAGGTGAGGAACACCATGCATAATCTGACCTTTGCCAGCATTGTAGAGGACGGGGCCTGAAACAAAGAGGTCTGGGGTTTCCCCAGCTAAACCAAAACAGACCCTTTAAGATTGGAGATGTTTAATCCCCTTCCTGCTAAAGACAAGATGCTATCCCAGCTCCCTCCTCCACACATCCCTCTTTCTGGAAAAGCCAGGAACTACCTGGAAGCACTGAAACCCAGACACCCCATTTGCCAGAGTGCCTGCCTGCAGCATCAGCTGCTTGCCAAGAATTGGGGTTGTTTTGCAGATCCCCATAGAAAGGGCAACAGGCTGGGCTGCAGGTCGCTGCACGAGCAGGGCTGCAGGGCCTCTGTGCTGGATGTTTTCTGCCATGGATTGTTGTTGCTGGTGGGGAGTCCCTGGGGCTTCGTTTGGACATCAGCTGTCAGAGGAGAAATTGAATCCAAAGGGCAGGGGGGGAAGGAGGAGAGGCTGGAGTGGAATGGAATGGAGTTGGCACCCACCTCGTGGCAGGACACGGGAAGGGTGGGAGGAGGGCAGTGTGGCTGGAAGCACAGCTGGAGAGGGAGGAGGCTGTGCCAGCAGATGGGTTTAGTGGGGGCTGACATGAATTCTTCAGTGTGGGGAAAACTTTAAATCCCATCAGGCTGCTCTTCTCCAAGGTCTTGCTCCAGCCCAGACGGGCAGGCATCCAGGGGAGCCTCCTGGTCTGGATTGCACAGAAGGTCAGGGCTGTCCCTGTGGGAGCTGGAGCCCAGCAAGGATGGATGCTGGGGGATGGGAAACCGTGCTCAGAGGCAACTGGTGACTCCATGCCAGGGCACAGAAACCCCCCATGGGGGCATGGAGCAGATCCCTACCCGCTCCCCCAGCACTGCTGAGGATGCTGCCATGGGAAGCAGATACTCCGTGCTGGGAAAGTCCTGGGTCGCCCCTGCAGATGGCTGCTCCTGTGCAGACCCCGTGGCTGGCACAGGCTCTGGTTTCCAAGGCAGGGTGCAAAGCAGCTGCCTCTCCTCCTCCCTTGGTGCCGGGCAGTGTCTGGCCCCCCATCGGCTGCTGGAGCCTGGCGCTGTGCTTGCCAACAAGTCTTGGCTGCATGGAGTGGGGAGGAACTGGAATTAGGGGACTGTAACCTCTCTCTGACAAGGAAAGGCTGTGAGACCTGGGGCTGTTTAGCCTGGAGGAGACTGAGGGGATCTTATCAATGCTTATCAATGCTTGAAGGGCGAGTGTCGAGAGGATGAGGTCAGTCTTTATTCTGTGGTGCCCAGTGACAGGACAAGGAGTAACAGTCACAAACTGGTACACAGGGAGTTCCATTTCACCAGGGTGAGGGAGCCCTGGCACAGGCTGCCCAGGGAGAGTGTGGAGTCTCCTGCTCTGGAGGTTTCCAAACCCACCTGGACATGTTCCTGTGCCCCCTGATGGAGGGGAACCTGCTTTAGCAGGAGTTTGGACTGGAAAATCTATAGAGTTCCCTTCCAACCCCCACCATTCTGGGAGTCAGTGAGAGCAGTCACGTCCTGCAGCTGGTAAGGGCATACAGGACAGCACTCACTGGGAAGAGAAATTAACCTCCATCTCTTTGTGCCTCTCATTAAAGCCAAGCCTGGCAGTGTGTGCTTCTCCTCCTAGGCAGGTGCTCAGTGGCGATGGGTACTGCCTGGCCCAGCAGAATGGGGGTGCATGTGAGGAAGGAGGCAGGATCTAGACACTTTTCAGTACAACAGTGCATGGCAGCCTGGCATCGCTTCTCTGGTGCTGGGCAATACTCTGAGCTGGGCTGCACCTGCTGCAAGCCTGCTCCAGCTTTCCTTAGGTGCTCCTTTTATCCTCCCATGTTGGATATTCCCCATGCAGTTGCACCCAGCTGCTCCATCAGCTTACAACATGATGGGACAACCCAAGCAGACTCACAAAGCATTGGGTGCAGGACCTGGGGGTGCAGTGCGTTCCAGCTTGGGGCACGAGGCCACAGCAGAGCTGCAGCCGCTAAGGAAGGTGTCAGGGTTTAATGATCAGCCCCAAATCCACCTCCACCGGTGCTGGCAGAGGGTAGCTGCCTGCAATCTATCACCTCTCTGCCCAGTGCGGGGAGAGGAAAATAGGCTTGGGGGCACGCAGTGTGGGTTCAGGGCATGCTCTCTCTGCTTGCTTAAAATGACACTAATTAAGCCCCTCGCAGCGTGCAAAAGCTATTCCTACAGGGCAGACAATTAACCTTGAAACTTGGCTTTTAGTGCTTGGAGGGGAGTGAATTTTTCATCCTGTTATTTCCCTGTGCTATTAAGCTAATCCTAGAGACCGCGAGGGAGAAGCGGCCTTACACGTCTGCAGCCCCCAGCCTTGCCAGGAGCACAGCGTGTGGCCCCCACAGCCTCGTGCTCTATCCCTCCATCACACTTCTATTTTCACCCACAGCATCATCATGGCTGGGGAGAGCGATGTGATCAAGGGCACACGGCAAGGCATGACATGATTATTACAGTCAGAAGTAAATGCAGCCTCCTCCGAAGGCGCTGGACGCGGTGCCAGCCTGGCCTTGGCTTTTCAGGGAGTTTCCCCAGAGGGACGGCACGTCCCTGGCTCTCCAAGGCTGTGGTTGCTGGCACCGCGTTGCCCTGGCCCAGGCTCTGCAGGAGATGAGCCACTGAAGTTTTGTTTTCCTGGAGGAGGAAGGTAAGGATGAGGGAGGTGGAGAAAGGGGGAAGATTTGGCTGCTGGAGGTCAAGCCTTGCTCTGGATATGTCTCTGGGCTGCCCTGTGTCCTCCCCAGAGCTCGCAGCTCCCTTCCTCCCCAACTCCCCTCTTATCCCCAAAACGCAGCTGATGACAGCACTGAGCTCGGGGACACGGGGACAAGCGGGAGAGGAGCCAGTGTTTCAGCCTGACCCTGCCATCAGCAGAGGTGAAAGGAAAGGGAGGATGGATTAACCTGTAAAACGCCTCCACAAGCTGCCACACAGGCACACCAGCACACGTATAACTTGTTTAAACGATTAAAAGAATCCCAGCATGAGGATGTTGGCTACAATAAGCTGCAAAAAGGAACTGAAATGTCACCGAGTTGCTCCAAGAAGAGAGCGCTGGGAGAGCACTGCCATGGCACGGGCACACAGCTGATCTGAGCCAGCCACACCAGGGCACCCGTCCTGGGATGGGAGACGCCAAAGCCATGAGTTGCAGAGGGCAGAAGCTGAAGGAAGGGCTGGGAGAGCAAACCTCTCTGCCCAGGAAGAGACATATCTGCCCAGCAAAGGCCTCAGGGGTCTTTGGGAATGGGTGAAAGCCATCAGGAAGGGAAATGGCAGTGTGCTTTTGGGGGGTAACACCAGGAAATCTCAATTCCGGCCACGCACCCAGGTCAAATAGTGGCTTGCGAGCAAAACGCACCCAGGGATGATGAGCAGCAGGTGATTGATTTGGCAAATGCAAATCATTTCCCTGTGGCTCAATTAATCTCAATTAACACTTCCACAGGAAAACCTTTCTCCTAGCTGTCAATCTTGGATTAAAAACCTCGTTTTCCCACCTCAGCTGCCCCTCAGCAGCTCTTTTTCAGCCGTGAGGTGAGTAGTGGTGGCTCTGTGGGTCCCTCACCTTCAGGGATGAGGATGGGGCATCCCAGTGATGATGTTGCTGTCAAGAGGGAAGAGAGGATGTGCAAAATGTGCTGCTCCTGGCAGTGATGGTGCCATGGGAAAGTAAACTAGTCTTTGGGGGTGCTTGGTGGGACCTGGCTGTTTGCTGAGGAGACGCAGCAAGAACCTCTCCCCAGAAATACATGAAGCAGCCCACAATGTTGAAGCCATTGCTGAGATGAAGGCATGGGTAGAAAGAGGTCTGAGCCAGGTGAGACACAGCTTTTGCCTGCGGGAAGTTCTGCTCTCTGGGCTGGTGTTATCTACGTCAGCCCAAGCCACCCTGCACCCACACGTTTTCCAGATGCCCCTTCAACTAGGCTGTTCAGCATCAAGCCCAGGAGCTGAAGTCAATGCTCTTCTCCCCTAGCTGCACCCTCCAGAGAGTTCTTCCACATCTTCAGTAGCCCCTTCCCACAGGTGGGACCTGCAAACCTTCCCCTAACCCCTCACACTGAGTGGAGCACCGGCTGCTCAGCTCCTGCTCCCAGCACCCCCAAAACAGCAGCAAACCTCCTACCTGAGCACTCCTGTAAGCGCTTTCCCAGCTTGCTGTGCTAATTGCTCGGCCTTTAAATCAGAGCACGGAGGGCTGCAGCTGCCCTTAAGGAGCCATTTTGTATGTGGGTGCTGTTGCTCTGAAATGGCCTGGTTTTTAAACTGCTTTCCTGGTTTGTTTTTTTTTTCTTGAGGGGGTGGTACATTATGGAGGCTGGATAAAGCGACTGAAGGGAGAGCTGCACCATAAAAGCCAGTCTGCTGCTAAATCTGTTTGAGGAGTGAAAAAATGCTGCTGCAAAGTGCCTTTGCAGTTGTTTAGTCATTTGTTAGCCTGGCTGAGGGGTGATTTGTGTGGCCAAGCTCTGCTTGTGTGCACCAGCACCGGCTGCAGAGCATCACGTAAGGTCAAAAGCCCTCGGTGTGTGCAGGGACCAGGCGAAGGGTCAGGAAAGGAGAATGAGAGAGCATTGATAAGAGATTTTCTTCTTTCCCTGGCTGACTGGGTTTTTTGAGGGTTTTTTTGGCTTGTCTGCCTCACTCTCCCTTTTGCAAAAGGATGCTCATCTTCTCTGGGGCTCCCGTGGAGGTAAATTCAGCTCCCAACGCCTTGCAGCTTTTGCCTGCCTGCGAAAGACACTTTTCCTGCAGCTCTGTTGTTTCTCACAGTTAGCTTTCATGCTTTAATAGGGGGAAAAAAAGAGTGGATGCCTGGGGTAGCAGATGGGGCTGGCTTCTCCTGGCTGCTATCAATCACAGAGGAGGTTTTACCTTCCTGGGATGAAGCCTTGCTCTCAGAGCACTGATCCTTCCAGGAGCAGCAGCACGATCAGCTGCCAGCACTGACGCTGCTCAGAGCTGCGTCCTCCTCTCCAGGAGGAGAAGACAAACCGACCTGCTGTGCCTCTTCTGCAGAAGTGGCGAGGCCCTAATGGGATTGCTAAATCATGGCCATACTTTGGAGCATCCTTCTGCCAGCGTAAATCAGCCTCGCTGATACCGCCTGCGTGGTGCTGA
Source organism: Urocolius indicus (assembly GCA_013401255.1). Taxonomy (NCBI): domain Eukaryota; kingdom Metazoa; phylum Chordata; class Aves; order Coliiformes; family Coliidae; genus Urocolius; species Urocolius indicus. The sequence goes on from WBNH01011838.1 coordinate 323,343, forward strand.
TTTACACCAAGGAGGAAGGGGGGAGGTGCTGGGTGGTTCATCTGTGCATCCCTGTCCTCTGAGCAGTGGCAGGCAGCCACAGATTGTCTGTTGGTGATGGGAATAACTCAGCAGCCTGAGCTTAGGCTTTAGGAGGAGGGAGATGTGTGGAGCCAAAGGGGTTTCCAGGTGGCTGTGGGAATGAGTTTCAAAATATGGGATAGAACAGGACATTTTCAACTGGAAGAGCCCTACAACAATCATCTAGTCCCACTGCCTGACCACTTCAGGCCTGGCCAAAAGTTAAAGCAGGGTATTAAAGGCGTTGTCCAGATGCCTTTTAAACACCAAGAGGCTTGGGACAACATCCACCTCTTCAGGAGGCCTGTTCCAGGGCTTGACCACCTTCTTGGCAAAGAATTGCTTCCTAATGCTCAGTCTAAACCTCCCCGGGAGCAGCTTTGAACCGTTCCCACATGTGCTGTCACTTGATCCCAGGGAAAAGGGAGCTCTCTGGAGACCTCCCAGGCCTGCTGGAGGCTGGATTTCCCCAGGATTTTAAGGGATTTAGCATGTGCCTGGCTTAGCTTGCAGGAGATGCCGTCTTCCCCAGTATGGGGAAGGCCAGCGGGCACCGAGCTCAGCACCAGGCTGTTTGCAGCAGGGCAAATGGTTGTGATCGGCTGGTTGCTCCAAAATTGGAAGGAATAAAGTTGAGTGGAAGGCATGCAAGCCAGTTGGGCTGTGTAAAGCCGGTGTGAGCGCTTAGCTGTGACAAAGCAGCAGCAATGAGGGGCTTCCGTGCATGGGAGCTGGCGGCCAGAGAGCTGGGGCTGTGCTTTATCTGCATCTGCAGAGCGGCAGCTCCAGGCAGCAGGGCTGGCTCAGACCTGTGCACTGCCAATAGCCACCCTGTCCCCGGGTGACTGCAGCTGTACATGTCCCCAGCACAGGGGGAAAGCTGTCTGCAGCCTTGCAGGATGGATTTACTCCTCTAGATAACTAAAGAGTTGAGGTGTGTGTATAATGCAGCCTGCTAGCTGTGTTTTATAAGGCCTTGCAGGATCCATGCATAAGTCTGTGCAGTTGGTGGAGTCCCCATCCCTGGAGATGCTGCAAAGCTGTGTAGCTGAGGTGCTGAGGGACATGGATTAGTGCTGGGCTTGGCAGGGTGAGGGGAGGGGTTGGACTCCATGAGCTTAATGGTCTTTTCCAACCAAAATGATCCTATGACTGAATGACCTGCACGTGCTGGAGTAGACCAGGGCTGAGGGGATCCTGACCTTCCCTGCAGCATTTTGTGCTCCAGTGGTGCAGGACAAGCTGTAGGACCAGCAGCAGCTCACTGTGGGAGTGAGAGTTTCTGCTCTGCACAGGAATGTCTTGGCAAGCTGGGTGCAATTCCCAACAATAAAAATTGATACCGTGCCAAGGCCAGTGCCTGGGAGGGAGCAGGAGCTGCCTCGGTGTCACACTGCCCATCTCTTTGATCCCTCACACTGGGCTGCACTGTCGGCTTCTGCCAAAAACCTCATGATGGGAATTTGATTTCTTTTTATGTTTGTTTTTTTTTTCCTCCCCCATCCTGTGCTGCAGAAAATCCAGAGAAGTGTTTCCCCAAAGTGTCAGCACTGTATACAGCACAAGACCCAAGGCACTTCCGTAGGCACAGACACACAGGCAGGATACAGCTCCCAGGCCTCATTGATATCCCCCTGCTTCTACATAGCACTGCAAATCCCTGCAGTGGGTTACCAGGTCAGAGCAATACCTGCAGCAGAAATACCTCCTTGCCTTAAGCAGCACGTTTTCATCCCAAGACACTATTTGTATAGTGTGTTGTGATTCTAATTCAGCAGATGGTACCAACAGCTGCTAACACTGCTTCTTATCTTTCCCTCCTAGCAGGCAGCATTGACCCGATCTGACCCCCGAGAAGGGCTCAGCCTGACACCTATGGCTGTATGGGTGAGGACATCCCATGGCAGGGACCCGAGGTGGTCTGTGCCCAGGCAGGTGTCAGCCACATTGGGGGTCCTGAGACTCAGAGGGTGCTGCAGCCCCCTGGGATGCTGCAGCTGCCCAGGCCACACTGCCCCAAAGCCGGGCAGAGGCTGCCACTTAGTGTCAGGAAGGCAGCACGGCTGCTGCAGGGACCTGGCAGAGCTCCTGAGGATGGGGTCAGGACACCTCTCTGCTCTTTTAGGGGGAAGGTCTCCAGGCTCCTGCTCTCACCCTGGAGTGCCTGAGCATCCCCAGGCAAAACCCAGCCTGCCCTAGGTGAGGGTGATCCCACCTAATTATGGCCTCCCTGATTACTGCTGATGGGGCTTGTGCTGCTGCACCCCTTTGCCCTGTCCCTTGGGTTGCTGGCAGACCTCATCCCACTGCCACAGGATCCCCTGCCAGCCCAGGGGATGAAGGCTCTCACCTTTCCCTGGGTATTGCCCTCAAGGCATTTTCCAACGCCAGCCAAAGCGGCTCAAGCAGCAATGCCACAGGGCCCCAGGCCCCGCTGCTCCCCAGCTCCTGCTGGCCAGCAGGCACAGACACTCCAAAGCCCACGGTCTGTGTGACCCCTGGCTGCACCTGCCCTCCTGCACACATTTCAACAGATGCCTCATCTACCTGTTTCCTGTGGCACAGGCACCCTGGTGATGCAGGATCCAGCTGTTGTCCCTGACCAGGGTGACTCTGGCAAGCTTTCCCGTGCCTCAGTTTCCCCTGGCTGTACAGTGGTTCGATGGCAAATTAGCTCTTCGACCCTGGGGAGTTTCCAAACTGCTGCTGGAGCAGAGCTCACTGCCCCTTGGCCACATGGGGAAACTGAGGCAGAGCACAGCAAAGCAGGGCTGAGGGGTTCTGAGCCGGTCTGTGCTCCCACCGCCCTGAACATGCCGGCTGCTGTCATCTCCTGCTCCTTCCCCTCATTACGGCCCGACTCCCTGGGGACCTCAGCAGCAGAGCCTCCTTCCCCCGTGATGTTAGATTAGCTTAATAGCATTTTTCCACTCCATTTGAGAGGGGAATTTACAATCATCTCCGATTAGGCCTGCCTCGGCAGCACCATACGTCTGCTCGCCCTCACCCTACCCTGCTCTGGCTCTGAGGGCTGTGGGTGCCAACCAGCCCCTGGCTGCTCCCCACCCCGCAGTGTGAAAGCCCCCAGTTCCCTGTGCCCCCGGCTCACTCACTACAGAGCTCAGAGCAGGGGGCCTGGTTATGGCATGGCTATCTATGCCATGGCTGTCTGTGCCCACACATCTCACTCTGGTGATGTTTGCCGAGCACCGAAGAAAGAGATTTTGTAAACCCCGCTCGTGCTCTTGCTTGTAAAGCTGGCTCAGGGTCCTGCTGGCAGGCAGAGCCCTTGCTGTGGGCAGCCCTGGCACCCCTGCCCTCCAGAGTGCCACAGGCTGCACAGCCCTGGCTCCCTGCTTGCCCGGAGCTGCCGCTGCTCACCCCTCGCCTCTGCCACAGACGGTTCTGGGATCACTTACCAATTAGTGTGGCCTGCTCATTAAAGCTCATTATCTGCCAGTGTGAACTTGGATGGGATTGTGCCGGGCTTGGCAAGGGATCAAAACCTTTCTTCTTTCCAGTTGCACCCTGCTCAGCCCCCCCTGCTCCAGGAGCCGCACCAGAGGCTGGGGAATGCCACGCTGCCTTTTAGACGGAGAAAATAAGTGGCCAACAAAGGAAGCTGCCTTATTCTCACAGCAGGGACTGCACTGCACTGCACCAGGGCTGTGTCGGAGCAGGATAACACCTGGGATGGCTGTCTTCCATGGTTCTCCAGGAAGCTGGGGACACATAGGAGGTCAACAGATGGAATTTTTGTCAAACCCTAAATCTCAGAGTCAAGCTTACAGCCCAGCCAGTCTGGGTGGGTGATTTTAAAGCCCAGAAGGCAGCTGCAGGTATCAGCGTGCCTTCAAGGTCACACTGGCTGTGGCTCAGCTCGGTCATGGTCCCCTGCGTGCCCAAGGAAATTGCCAGGCAGCCCCTAGCTGTGCACAGTTTTAGGCAGCCCCCATCACTGTGACAGCGAGCTCAGCTTGGCTCCAGGGCACACAGACACAGGGAAATACCAGCTGCTAACCACAGAAATTAGGTTTCTTCTCCATGTGCTACGCTGTCAGGAGGGGCTGGTCTCAGAGAAGTCTTGGCTGTTTTCTGCTTTTAATTGCAAGGATAGAGGGGAAAACACAAAACATTCTTCTACCAGCATCTCAGTAGGTGTTTAAGTTAAATCAGTGCTAGAAACCTCAAGAGACTGGCTTGGATGGAAACATCTCTGCTCACAGAAAGAGGCTTCACTGCATGGGAACCCCCAGCTGTGGTCTGAGCTGGAAGGCAAAGCCTTGCACTGTAACCCATGCCATCAGTCTGGGGATGGCTTTGCTGCCATTGCACATGTCCCAGCCTCTGCCTGACACCAGGACAACGATGCCTGGGAGTGACGTGGAGCCAGGTCCCTGGGCAGGGATGAGGCCCATCGCTTCACCATCACGTGGATTGGTCTTGGGCATCCTCCATTCATCAAGCAAACAAGCCAAAGCCTTTGTGTGCTGGGAAAATCAACCCTAAATACAGCCTGGTTTTGTAAGAACCAGAGGCATGGGAGCCCTGGCTTTCCCAGCGCCTCCTTCCCCTTTCCCAAAGCTGTCCTTCCCCAGGGAGACACCAGGTCTGACTCTCATTAGCCAACGAGCCTGTTTTGGTGAGTGGCTCTTGTCAATATTGATTACATTTCAACTTCCCATGTGCAGAGAAATCCTCCTGCAGTCCCTTTAGCGCTAAAATCCTAAAATAACTGAGTAACAAGACCTCGTTTAACCCTTCCTTCCTCCTCCAAAAAAAAACCCACCCCCAAGGTGAAATCAGCCGCTAACTGCTCCTTTGTTCATCTCCCGCATGGAGCCACCCAGCAACAAGGCAAAAACCCACCAGCCAGTGGAAAGCAGCTGGTCTAAGTTCAAGCCAAACAGACTCAGCTTTCCCGAGCCAGGGCTTTAGCACAGCCCAAGCTGGGAAGGCTGCGCCTGCATCATTAACAAAACCTCCAGCAAATGCTCCCCGTGGCATCCAACCAGCTCTCCAGGGCTGCAAATCGTGCCCGGGAGCATATTCTTCCCCAGCTCCTCCTTGCCAGGGTGCCTTTCACTGCAGACATCAACATGCCTGCATCCCACGCTGGCCTGGATTAACTGCCTCTTTTATTGCTGCCAATTACCGGCAGCAAAGATGCCGCGGGGATGGAGCACATGAGATGGGTTACCAACCTTCCCAGCCCTTAATGACATGAGGCTTTGCAGGCTGCAGCGGTGGCCTCAGCTCCCCATGCAGCTGGGGGATCAGCCCACAGTCTCCCCACGCCGTTTCCCTGCATGCACACCCTTTGCACCCCTTTGCAAATGGTACTGTGGGGAGAGCTGTACCCCTGAGCTACGGCATGGATCAGGGGCTCTGAAGAAGATGTCCATCCGTGGTGACCCAGAGACCTTCCCGTGTGGGTGGGAGTGGAGGCAGCCTGGGGCTGCAGGCAGCAGACCACACTCTGCCACTGCTGAATGCTCTGAGGCTTCACGCTGTGAGAAGAATGAGCAGATAATAGGATTTTCCATCTCTTCAAAGGGCACTCGAGCCAGTCCCCGGTGCTGCTCCGTGCCCTGGGAAGAGCTGCTGGGAAGATCCCAGCCTCCCAGCCAGCACCACAACCACAGGGATGCTCCAGCTGCAGAGCAGCTGCCTCCATGCAAGCAGGGACCAGGGACCTGGGTCCTGTGAAGGCACAAGGCTGGTGGGCAGCACAGGGCTTTGCTCTGCCCCTACCAAGGGAAGGCAAGAGGATGCCAGACCCTGGAGATGCCACGTCAGGAGCTGAGGGAACGTTCAGCCGCCTCCGCCGGCCACCCCGACATGGCGTGTTTTCACTGGGAACAGCTGCTCTGCTGCAAAGGCAAAGGGGAGCGCAGGCGGTGGGCTTTCCACTGCATACTTCTAACAGCCAGGGCACGCACACATCACCACACCAAAGGCATGAAACACTCGCACCTCCTCTTCTGCACACACACGCTGTAACCCGCCTGGGGCAGAGCAGCCACCCCCCGGCGAGCCTGGGGTCCCTCAGCCCCCGACCACCACACAAGGGCAACCGAGGGACCATCTGGAGGCTCATTTGAAGAGCTCCCACGTCCCTGCGTCCCCACTCCATTTCTCCTCGGATGGCTTATCAGCAGTGACTTTCCCGACAGCAATCGATAGAAAACATTTTATCGCCTTCCCAGGCGGCAGGATCCTTGGAGTGGGTCTGATTTCTGTTTCTATGGTGACATCTTCCGGGCTTGTGAAAGATCTTGCCTTTCTTGGTTGTTGTTNNNTGGAGGGGGACTGATGCTGTATTTTTTGCTGTTGTAGGTTTTCTTCTTTTTGCCTTTTTTTTTCCTCCTGTTGATACCATTTTCGGTGTAACGAGGAAGTCGCCAGCCAGACAAACGCGATGCCCGCAGCTTCCTCGCAGCACTGCTGCTCGCTGGGAGGGGCCCCAGGGCAGCTTTCATCCCTGAAACACCCCACAGCCTCTGAAGCCTATTGAGGCTGGAACACACGTTGGCTAGTTCAGGGCCATCTCCTTCCTTCCCTCGCCACTGTTCCTCTTCCCACCCTTCCGGGCATCTCCTGCCAGGGCTAGAAAACGCCACTCGGCCACACAGCAGACGTGGCCTCAAGCACAAGTGACTGCTCGGGGCGTTTTGTAGTGCGGCTTATTTTGCTTCTCAGCTCTGCTCCCTCCTCCTTCCCCTTCCTTTTTTTCTTCCCACTATTTGCTTTGGCAGAGGAGGAGGGGGTTTGCCACACAGCCCCCTGTCACCAGCCCCTGCCCTGCTGCCTGCAGTGGCCCTGGGACCCAATCAAGGGGGGCAAGGAGGGACATTGAGGGATTCACTTTGTATCTCTGGGACACGATGCCATCTCCTGCATACGAGCAGCCCAATGCTTTCTGCTGAGTTATCTGCACCTGAGGATCTCACTGCCTGTCTAATTAACATACTCATTGTTCCCTCTCATCAGAGCTACTCATATCCCAGGAACTACGTCAGCTTCAGCCTCCCTGCTCCAGCTGAGAGCCACCCTTCTGGAGTCACCCTCCTCGGGGAGCTGGTGGGTGGTGGATGGACAGATGGATGGATGGATCATAGAATGGTATGGGTTGGAAGGGACCTTTAGAGATCATCTAGTCCAACCCTCCTGCAGAAGCAGGTTCACCTAGTTCAGGTCACATAGGAACATGTCCAGGATGGATGGATAAATTCTCATGTCCATACAGAGATGCCCTGTGCTGATGCATTTACCAAAGTAGCCACCAGCTCCTCGGCTATTGTGGCTTGGAAACCCAAAGGGGAGCCCCTCTCCTCCACTACCAAGTTGCCAAGGGAGCTGACCCTGCATCCCTACTCTAAATGGCACAGATACCTAGCTGAGCTGGACAGCATCGCTGGCTTGGCAACACTCTCCCCACAGGTTTCTCGTAGTGATGCAGCTGCACTGCTCTATTTAGCTAATGTTCCTCAGCAGCACAGCCTTCTGCCTGCACCAAAAAAAAAAAAAACAAAAAAGGAAATAAATAAACCAGAGGTTTCTCCCTTTTATTTATTTATTTATTTAAATAATGGGAAACTCCAAAGCTCAGAAAGTTGGAACTGCGTCCTGGCGTTAAGTGTCAGCGGGGGATTACTCTCTGCGTCGGGCACAGACCCAAAGCACTTAAAAGCGAGGGCAAGAATGGCTAATGCAGGCCTGCCATCACCTTCCCCTGCAAAGAGAAACGCGCTGCCTGTGACACAGATCAAAAACCCTGCATATTTCATCTCCACACAATGCCCTTATCTTTGACCCAAAATAAAAATTATTCCTTGCTCAGCAATCTCAAAAACACAAAATTATCTTGGCGTGCATTAATGCCACGTATCAATCAACTTCAAATGCAAATCCGCCCAGCGCTTGGCCCTAATTTTACCATAAAAGGATGGTTACACGCCAAGCACCTCTCTCCACATTATTCTAAGGAACAGCAGTTACCATCAGCAAATCTTCTCCTGGCCATTGACAAATACTTGGATTCTCAGCTTCTCCTAATGGAAACAATCTGGCCGGTTCCTGAGAAAGGGCAAAGCGCCGAGGCTGGGAAGGAGAGCAGCACATTCCCTTCTCCTCTTCTCTCCTCCTTTTTTGTAGCCTCCCCCCACAAAAGAAGGTCTTTGGATTCGGAAGCCGATGCTGGGACTGGGGCTGGAGGGAGGGGGGGCAGAGCCAGCTGGGAGCTGGGGTGAGAGCAGGAAGACAAGCCCCTCTTTGCTCTCCCTGTAAGGGCAGTGGGGAAGATCAGTGTTACTTGGCTGCTTTGGGGAGAGCCTGCAGCCCTTCCCTGCTGACAGCAGCGCAAAGGGAGGCCCATTTGCGAGGCTTTGCGGAGGGTAATTAGGGATTTGCAAGGCTAGGCGCATTCTGCAAGGCTTTTTCCTCCTTTCTCAAGAAATGGGGGAGCGCTGGTGGGAAAAGGTGCTGTACAAGCGAAAGGAAAACACTGGGGAGCACTTAAAGAAATGGCAAAGCGTGGATCCAAACCAGACCCTATTAAATGTCTTTCCAGCTTACTGCAAGGCTGTAGACAGGCAGGCAGACAGCAGTGGGACCACGGCAAATGTCCATAAGAGGCTCTGGAAAGGCTACAAGTACTTGGGCACATGCCCCGCTCCAGCCATGAGGAGCAGGAGAGCCCCCTCAAGCGGGTTGTCCCACCAGGCCTGTCCCACCGCTGCCACCAGCACTTCCACCACGAGACACGGGGGTTAACACATTCCCAGCCTGATGCTTCAGCAGCTCTCGGGTGTCTCTGGCAGCCCAGATCGGTCCCCAGCAGTGCTGGGATGGCGGCACACCACGGGCCTATCTCAATTTCCGCCCTGCGCGCTCAAGGAACAATGGCCCGAGTGTCCCTCGGAGGCTCCTCCTGCCACACGCGGCTGCAGCCGCCCTCCAAACACTCTCGCTCTTGTTCGCTTTGGCCGGGGAAGCAGCGGAGCAGCAGGTATTTCCTGCCATCGGCTGCCGTCCCCGCCTGACCGGCCCCACGGGGCACAGGCTGCGCCAGCCCGTGTCGCTGGGACCCCCTGAGCCATCTGACACCCCTCGGGGACAAAGCTGGGACCCCCAGATGCGACTGTTCCTCGGCAGGCAGGTGGCTTTGCTCCAAAGGGACACCGGCAGCTCCAGGCATATCCCCCCCCAGCCCCCGCCGCGCACATCCTGCTGGAAAACATTTCCCTTCTGCGGTTCCAAGTCCCAGCTAAAGCGAGGCTAAAAAAACGTGCAAAACGCTGTTTTTGCCTCGTTTCCTTTGTGCGTTTCACAGCATGTTCTGCACACAGGGCACTTCCTCATAGTTTGGCTTTGGCTCTCACGTTCGGGAATAAGAGAGAGGCTTTGCTTTGAATAGGAAAACAGGATTATGAATTGCGAGAGCCCAGAATCCTCCTGTTCAAGTACCTGCACGCGGACAGAACTGAGCGTCAGTGCTGGGGAGATGAGCAAGGAGGGGTCCCAGGTGCCACCCCACTCGGTGCAGAGCGGGTGCCGGCGGCTGGGGACCCCTCTGAGATGCAATTGCTGCACAGATACCTGCTGGAGAGGAAAATCCTGAGCAAGCGTTAGGCAGCAGCACTGGCTGCAGCCAATTTTCCTCGCTTAATATGTTTCCTGCACTCGTCCCCCTCCCTGACCTCAGCTCCTCCTTGGAGCACGTTCAGCCCCAGACGCGCCGCTGAGCAGCAGCCAAGGCCAGCGGGACCGCTGCCATTTTGTCCCTCCCCTCAGCTCAGAGGCCAGGGCTCCTGCAGACCCCAGAGTTCCCCTGGGGCTCCCCAAATAGCCCGGGGTGGGGGAGGCCAGCAGTGCCCTTGGGGGACGGGCGCCCGGTGACGTGATGGTGCTCTGTGCACCCGCTGTGGCTGCAGGGGCTGCTCGGAGAGCGGGGGGTCGGACGTGCCACCTCCATCCTTTGCAAAAGATGCGTGTTCCAGATGCGGATGAGGATCTGAATCCAGCTCCAGATGCAAATCCAGATGTGGATCCAAACCCAGATCCAAATCCTGACCTAAATCCAGACCCAGATCCCAACGCAGACCCATGTGTGGTCCAACCCACATCCAAACGTGCCTCCAAAGCCAGACACAGACCCCGATCCCAATCCGGATCCAAGCCCTGACCCAGCAGCTGGTGTGTGGTCCCCGTTCCCAGCGCCCAGCCCGCGGTGCCTGGGACCTCATCCTGCTCCGCAGCACCCGGTGCCCCGCACCAGCACCCGGCGGGGGGCTGCCCAGCGGGGTACCCCGCACTCAGTGTCCAGCGCCCGGCACTCAGCGCCCAGCACCGGCAGCCCGGTAGCTGCTCGGTGCAGCCGTCCCTGCGTCCCACGTGCCGTGCCCAGCGCGGAGTCCCCGGTTCTCAGCGTCCCGGCGCGCCGTGTGCCGCGCTCAGCGCCTTCGCGGTGCCCGGGACCGGATCCCTGCCCGGTGCAGCGTCCCACGTGCCGTGCCCAGCGCGGAGTCCCCGGTTCTCAGCGTCCCGGCGCGCCGTGTGCCGGCGGTGCCCGCCGCCCCCGTCCCGTCCCGTCCCGTCCCGGCGGTGCCGGTGCCGGTGCCGGTGCCCGGTGCGGCGCGGTGCGGTGCGGAGCGGAGCGGAGCGGCCGGCAGGTGTCGCCGC
>WBNH01011838.1:337619-371445 GCA_013401255.1 Urocolius indicus
CCAGAAATGCTTTTTTGCTGGCTGCAGGGACTTTGCAGAACACTCCTACCCTACAACCATCCTCCCTGGCATGGCAACTCGTGTTCCTCAGATGAGTGAGCAGTGCCATGGCTCTGCAGATGTGAGTGTTGTCATTCATGCATTGGTGGAAGAAGGTGGGGGGACCTGTGGGGGGCAAGGCAGAGGTTTGGCTGTGTGTGGTGCCCCAGTGCCGCACGGTCAGGTGCACAGCCGGTGCTGAGACTGCACCTCCTGGTGTCTGTCACTGCCTGATGAAAATGGACCTCGAGCTGCTGGGGGATGGAGTGGAGAAGGATGAGAAGGAGCCGAGTGAGACGGAGAAAAAGGACATGTTCCCCCTGAGTGCTTTTCCTTCCCTGTTCCATATGGGTTGGAGATGCACCTCAAGTCATGGCGAGGGTGAAGACGGTGAGGGGGTTCAGCGTGGGCATGTGTGTGGGGCTTGGCACCAGCACCCTGAGCAGCAGCTCTGCAGCCCAGGGCTGGGAGCTGTGTGAAGTTCAAGGCAGGAAGTGAGAAATAAAATTAAACAAAAAACCAAAACCAACCAGACAAAAAAACAAACGACCCCCCCGCGACCAGTAGAAACTAATGGGGAGCTTTAGGGAAGCGGCACGGCTGTTCTGTGGAGCTCATAAGACGTGTGCATCCTCATCTCATGAGGAGCTGCCCGTGCCGGGTACTGCAGACCCACCTCTCTTCTCCTGGCTCTGTCTCCTCTGCAAGCCCCAGGGAACAATTGCATACAGAGTGCTTCGTTTCAGAGCCGCCACAGTCATTTCAGAGACCTTTTAGGCAGGAAAAGTGCTCTGTAGCGTGTAATTTGAAGGCTCTGCTCTGAACCGTCACTGTTGCTCTGCTAAATGATCCTCTGCTCTTCTAAACCTTTGCTGCCTGGAAACCAGCGGCAGTGACCTGGTTCCTGGCCTCGCTCGGTTGCCGGTCTCCCTTCTGCACCGTGCCAAGGTGAGGGGAGTCATGGGTTGCAAGGAGCAGCCTGGGGTGTTTCTCTGTCTTGCACAGGGCCTCTCAGACGTCAGAGTCCTGTGAGATTTCAGCCAGTCTTAATCATCTCTCGCCTCTGCCTGAGCTGCAGAGGTTGTCTTGTCACAGCTCGCTAAGGATTTTCCAGCCTGGAGGGTCAAGCCTTGGGAAGGCTCAGTGGGGAAAAATGTAGGGACCCCAACTGATTTCCTCCAAAATGAGGGGGCTGCAGAAATCTTTTCTGTAGCATCCCTCAGGCTTGGCAGCTCGTGGCGCGGAAAGACCGTTTGTTCTGCCATCAGAGGAAATGGCACAACTTTAACTGCTGGAGCCACGCTGCAGCCTTGCCAGGGGCACAGCGAACTGAGCCGGGAGGTGATGGGCTGTCAGTTTAGCCAGGGAGTGTGATATTGCCGAGGGTTTCCTCAGCGTCCTCTTTCCTCTCCTGCCCATCCCAGCATGAATTGCCCTAAAACTTCTGTCGGTTGAAGGCACACCTGCAGGAACACGGCGAGCTGCGGGTTTCCTCTCGCCGTGGGTGCTGCCAGCCCTGCCAGATGCAGGCAGGGCCGTGAGTTCCCAGCAGCCGAGACATGCAGGCAGCGTCGTGGTGGGGCACATGCAAAGGGGAAAAGGCTGAAGAAAAGGACAAACATTTGCATGTGGAGAGTTTGGCTGTCACCTCCTTGTCCTGTTCGTGGGCAGTATGGTCCCGTGCTGCGGCACAGGGCAGCACGCTGGCTTGCACCGTGTAAGCACACACACCTCTCCTCTTGCCTCGCACCGCTTTGGATCTGCTCCTGGCATCAGCCAAGTTGGGGAGAGTCCCAGCGGCGGTGGATTTGTGCACATGACCAAATCAGACGTGCAGCGAAAGCAGAAGGAAACTGTCCTGAGTCCATCCTAGAGGGTTGGACCAGCTGTGCCAGGCAAATACCTGGGTCTAACTTGTTCTTAAAAGCTGCAGGTGCTGGGAATCTCATTCTGTCCCAGGCAACTGCTACCATTTATAATGACAGACTTCCAGCAATGCCACTTGGCGTCCACTGCATTTGATCTACCCCACAGCAGGGCACGAGGCAGAGGAAAAGCAGTTTCCCTTTATCTTCTTCACCTCTTGGAGGGATGCTCCACAGCTACAGCTCTTCCAGGCAGGATGCATCCCAGCTGGGGTGGAGGGAGCAGCAGCGTCCTGCCAGTGTCCTGCCCCAACACCCGCCCAAAACCGCACTCGAAAATCCACCTGCCTGCCACTCAGCACCATGCAGATTTGGGATTTTCCCCAGGAGGGCTTGTACAGCTGCATGGGGCTGGCAGCAGCGAGGCTTTCACCCTGGGCCTGATGCAGAGGAGGAGGAGGGAGGCAGGTGCAGGTGCCGGGCCGAGCCGAGCGCAAAGAGCTGGCTCTGAGCAGTGGTTGCCACCTGCACTCACCAGCACCCAACCGGTAAAAACTACAGGTCCCAGCAAGCCCAAGGCCACTGCCAGCCATGCAAGAGTGGCTGGTGGGCACCCCTGGGCCCTGGCAGGAGGGTGGGCTTTGCTGCGGGGAGGCCACTTGGCTGCCAGAAGGCGGACGCTTGGTTTTTGCTTTGGTTGCACGGCCTAGTTTTGAGAGCTGGAATATGCTCAAGGATGGGCTTTCCGAGTTGCTTTTTTTGGTTTTGTTTTGTTTGAAATGACAGCATTTCCCCTTTAAATTTACATCTCTAGCTGGGGAACACAGAGCCTGGTGAGAGAGGGAGTGTGAGACTTTTATAAAAAGAACGAGTCGGGTTTTATTATCCCTTTGAGACGAGCAGGGAAAATCTATACTGAAGGCATGAAATAGCAATAAAAATGGACTTTTTGCCAAAGCAAAATTAATTGAGTGAATCTCAGTCCTCAAGCCTGAGCTCTGAGAGGCTTATGAGTTGGATATGAACCACGCTGCCCCCTTCCAGGCTCTCATCCCCTGAGGAGGGGAGGCAAAACCTCCCTCCGGTCCTCAGCACTGAACAATGGAGCACGACGTGATGAGCACACGGGAGCAGAGGACTCGTGCTTGGGACACAGGCTGGGGGCTGCCTCCAGCCCTGATGGTCCCTGGAGCAAGGACCTTCTCCAGGTCTGTTGGCTTAGGGACCTTCCCTGATGGCGTGAATACGATGCTGACGATCGTTCGGTGGTCACCGCTCTGGTATTTCTGCTCTCCAACTATCACATCAGTCACAGCATCCTGCCTGGATCGTGGGTTTGGGACAGCACGACAAGAGAAAGGAAGAAGGCTGGACACATGCTCCTTGAACCCGCTCTGGAAGCCAGGAGAGGAACCTGCTGTCTGATCCCGGCCTGAGCTTGCTCTTGTAAATCATTTTCCTCCCTCATCTCTGCTTCCTGCTCCTGTCTCACACTGGGGTCTGGCTCTCTAAGGCACTTTCTGGACAAAACCTTCACAGAGAAGAAAAAAAAATCCCCTCCAGGGTTTTGTTCGTCTGGATGTACATGTGCAGCGGCACCAGCTTTGCTCTGCCCTTTTTCAGGGGGAGGATGGCAGGAGGAACTGCTGGACAGAGTGGTGAGGGGACAGCTGGATTCTATTCAGCAGATGGTGCAAAGAGGGCGAAGCTGAGTAAACCTCCTGAGTCCACCAGAGAGACAGAGATTAAAGAGGGAGAGGGCTGAGAGGCAGCTCCAGGCAGGAGAAGGAAGGAGAAAGAAGGAAAATGGGGGTGGAAATAGGATTGGAGAGTGGAACTGGGGAGAGGAGTGTTGGTTTGAACAGGAATCTCCTCCCACTTGATGTCTCCCCTCCAATTCGGAGGGCCTAGATTCAGTGCCATAAAAACACAGGCCTTTTCAATCCCTTATCTTGCAGGAGCAGAAACAATTGGCCTGCAAAGAAGGAGAAAACAATCTGTTTGACTGACAAACAAAACCACATTTCTGCACAAAAGGAGGAGGAGGAAGAGGCAGCTGTCTGGCTGCTGCTTCGGCTTTTTTCCTTTCCCCTCCCTCTCCTGTCCCCACGCTGATGGTGTCGGAGCAGAGCCGCTACCCTTGCCAGCAAAACACCCGCCGTTCTGACTGGCTGGGTTCAATGTCAGGCTCCTGCAGCAAATGTCATTGTCCACCCTGCTGTCACCAGCCGCAGCGGAGATGCACCAGCCCTGCCGTGATGTCCCTCCTGGGGATGGTGTGGGGAAAGGTGGTACCCTGAGCCCAGCTGCCAGGAGAGCTGCCCAGTGGGTGCCAGAGACAGAAACCGATGCTCAGGAGAGAGAGAGAGACTGAGGCCAGTGGCACTTGGCAGCTTAGTTGGGGACAGAAAGGATGCAGGAGACTCCTTGTTGGGGGGCCTTGGGGAAATTCAGCCAGGTTGTGGGTGATATCACAGCACATGGGCAGCACTGTTGGAGCACCCGAGCGCTGCAGCTGGAGATACTGCTGGAGCCTCGGCCTTTTCCACTCTGTGCCTTGGTTTCCCCGTCTGCAAAGTCAGCGAGATAACACGCAAATACTGCGAGAGAGCTGGGGCGTGAAAGTGCCCTGTGCACCTTAAGTAAGTACCCCAGCAACTTGTTATCCCAACAAATCGTTACTCCTAAGAAATCATTACGGCTGTACCAGCCAAATTGGTGCTGGGGGGAATCTTTTGGAGGGGCAGGAGCAGAGCCTGTGAGATCTCGGCAATTCTCCATCTCTCCAGAACAAACTCCTCACTCTGAGGCTTTTTTAAAAGAAGGAGAAACTGATTTTCCCTGTGTGATTCGCTGCCCAGGAGCAGCAGTGGTTTCCTGCCTGGAACAGGGGACTCTGCTTTGCGGGCAGACGTGAAGCAAACACCCACGCTCTGAAAACAGTCAAACCCAACACGCAGCGCCGGCCCCAGCCTGGGGGCAGGACCATCTCTGTGGGGGCTGGCTAGTGCCCCCAGAGGGGGAATCTGTGGCAAATAAAGGGGCAGGAGGAGAAAACCCTGAAACCAGCAGGACAGTCTTCAGTTGCTTTTGATCTGGGTTGCTGGTGACCTGCTAGAGTCCACTGGAAAGCTGATCCCACACTGGCGGACAATTGCCTTTTCCCTCCTTTGTTTTTTAAGGAGCTGTTTTGCTCCACAGCCAAGTAGCAAAATAATATGTAAGAAATCACAGACTCCAGGTGAGTTAATAACAAATAATGACTCTCAGCCCCTGAGTGGTTCTCTTGATGCTTCAGCCCAGGCGTGTAACAGCCAGGCTTTCCTGTGCCTCCGCAGCCCAGCTTGTTGAAACGCTGGTGTGAATTGGTAGAAACAACCTGAATTTAAGTGAATTCAAGAGATCCAGCTTCTGCTTTCTTAGAGTACCACAACAGAAGCTTTGGGGAAATATTTTACCTGAAACATTAATAGAAATGCTGGGATATTTTTTTTTTTCAATTGTTGCACCTAAAAATGCAGCTTTTTCTGCATTTTCCCTTCCTCTTTCATTTCAAAGGAAGATGAGAGGAACCATCTCCCTGCATGCCCAACTGCAGGCAGAAGAAGATGCAAAAGATGACTGGACTCCTTTTACAACTTTGGTGCTTGACTTTCCTCCTCAGAAGGGGAAGATGTATTGTCAGCCTGTCTTGTGATCGGGCTGTAACCTTTTGTTACCCTGATAAACGTCAGCTGACCAAGCTGGGATGTGAAAAAGCTCCATCTCTAGCAGACCGTTGCTGCGCTGCCTCACAGACAGTATTGGGGCAGGAAGAGGCCCAGCGGCTCCCTGCCTGAACGGTGGTTGCAGACTTTGCCCGGCGCGGGGGCAGTTTCATGCTCTGCAAGAGCAGCTTTTGCCTGGGTTGAAGTCAGTGGCAGCACCCCTCAGAGACCATGGATCCCAGGGTGCAGTGATCCAGCCTGGGACAAAGGGGTGTTTTGTGGGATGGGTGTTCTGCAGAGATTCTCTGCACCAGAGAGGTAAAAGCAGTGTTACTGAAGCGGCGTGGCTGGACCCTACCACCAGTGCTAGTGCTGCTCAGGAGCGCTTGTTCCTTTCTGTCTCAGCAGTGTCAAAATTGTGCCTGCCGTGTCTTCTGCAGCCAGCTGCCCAGCTTACCCATGATGCCTTCTCCCAGCTCCTCTGGGCCCTACTGTGGCACCCCACGATCACCCTCTCCTTTACTTACTCCTGCCCCCCAGACTCTCCCTGCCTTACCTTCTCACCTCCTCTCTCCTAGCTGAACCCCACTGGCAGAAGAGCAATTTAGGTGAGGGTTTGGCCTCCATGCTCAGTGCCAGTACATGCAATGCAAAGCTAGTATTGTGATAAAGTAAATCTGATAAAGAGGTGGAGCTTGGCTACTGGGCAGGAAGGGCCATTCAGGATTTAGCAGGTGCTTGCTTCTCTGGTCTTGCACGCCCTGAGCATCAAAGGTGGCCATGGAAGCAGTTCTCGGAGTGAAGGCTTAACCCAGGGCTTGAGGAGTAGTGACCAAGACAGAGTGGGATCTGGTTGAGCCCTGGTTCTCAGGTTCAGAGCCTGCAGGCATCTGGATGGTGACAGGCCCTGGCTGGAAAGATGGTGATTTCCCATTGCAGGGCCAGCATCTGGCAAAGCAGCATCTGCCTGTGTTTTACCCAGACTTACCTGGTACCAGACCTACCTTTTCCTCTCCCCACTCGCCAGCCATGCACAGCGGGGAGCAGACACCTCCCACCCCACTACCAGGGGAAGTCACATAGTCCCGATGCTCGTCCTTGGTGTTACCCTGCGCTAGAGCCTGTTGGGATGCGGCCAGCGTGTGTCAGGGCTCCGCTCCTCTTCCTCCACAGCTGCTGTCCGCTGGGCTGCTTCACCCACAGCATCCCTTCCTCCTGCCTGGGGTTGCTTTGTACATCCCATTTCCTGAGTTCTCCCATCTTGATTTATACCAGGTCACAGGCGTGTGGTCCTTCACTTGGCCGTGGTTAGCACAGCCTCTTCGATTAGGTGTATTTCCAAGCATGACTTCCATCTGTCCGTCAGTCACCATAGCTAATTCCTGCAGCATTTACAGCCATACAGGGGCATCATTTGTATGTAATAATCGCTGGCGGTGGCAGGGCTGTGATAAATGATCTATTCCGCGCGTTTCACCTCTCTTTCTGTTCGCAGATTGTTGGAGATCTTTGTGTAGTTGCATTAAGTATTCAAAGTGACTGCGATTTCCACCGTCGTATTCATTATTCAAAATTGTTCTCCAGATAATTTCTACAAATAATTCGCGGTCTTTGCTCTTTTGTGGATACTTGGTCTCAAGAATGAGAGTTGTTTTAATTTGGATCTTACATCACATGGTGGATTTTGGCTTCCCCGATTGGGCAGGCTTAATTTTTAGGCTTGAGGTTTGGGGAGGGAACTGTTGCAATTAAGAATTTGAAATTCACCTTTGTCCAATATCTCCAGTTGCTGCTTAAAATTAACAGTCTGTCTTTATCCTTTTTTTTTTGTTGTTGTTGTTGTTTTTAACTCCCCTTCCTGGCCAAAAATCCCTGCCGGTAACTTGTTGGCAAGAAACACTCGGAGAATATAAACAAAAAGGTGGCACCAAAACAGCTAAATTTAACATATCCAGAAACTGGAGTGATGATTCACAGTGGTTTGTTTTTGTATTATTGGCCTCGCTCTGGTTAAAATAATGATCAAAATAATGTGGAGACATAAAAAGTCACATAGAAAGGGGCCATTTATAGCACTCGGTTTCATAAAATCTTCCACTGGCAGTTCTCTGCGTGCCTGAGAAACATCCTGTGGGGTGGTGGGCATGCCACAGTGAGTTGGTACCCTGGCACTGCTTGGTGCTCTGGCTCTGGGCTGATGTGTTGGTATCCTAGTCTTCTTCGATGCTCCAGCCCTGGGCCAATAAGTTGGTACTCTGGCCCTGCTTGGTGCTCTGACCCTGGTCCTGCTCAGTGCTCCGGCCTCAGGCCGAGGCTGCTGTCAGCTTGGCAGAGAGAAGGAACGTTCAACCAGCCTGGCTCCACACAATGCCTTGATCCTCACCCTCAGCAGACCAGACTCTGGCTGTCTCATGCAGAGCTTGACTCCAGGCAGAGGGTGACCGTAAGTGACTTGCCCAAGGTCACACTCTAGCTCCCTGGTTCAGCTGGAAATAGCTCCAAGGTCTCCCGATCCACCCCCAGCAGCCCCCCTCTTGCCACGAGGCGAGACGGAAAGGTGCAGAGTTCAGATGTTTTCTCTAACCGACAGCCTGGCTCCTGCCACCTCTCATAAAACCTCCCTGGCTCTGTTTTCTGCCCATTGCCAAGGGGCTGAGTCAATGGGATCCCACCTGTCCCCCCGCCCCGACTCAACAGCACGGGCTCCCGTGGCATATTTATGTCTCCAAAGTGGAGCGTTGGGCCGGCGTTGCTGCTCGCACGGCACCCGTATGCCCCGGCTGCTCGCTTCCACCAGCTGCTGCTGCTGATTTCCCTTAAAAATAAAACCCCTCTAAAGGTACAGCAGGGACACCTTAAATGCAGAGCTGTGGCGTGCAGTTAATCATATCCTCTTAACGGGTTTATTCGCTCATTAAATATTTAAGACTCATTTCTCTTTATCAATAGTGTGGAGGCGTGCAGGCCCTGGTGCAAAGATTTATGCACACAATAGGATTGGTGCATTTAGATTTGTTTGAAGGGATCCGAGAGCCATTTAAAACTCGACCGAGGGGGACGGTTTCTGCTGCTGCTGTTTTCCTCCGGTGAGGTTTCTGCCTCCTGACTGCAGCTGGGAGGTGGCAGGAAAGGAGGTCGTATGGCTGTGGTGGGCTGGCGGCTGCCTCCGATACCCCTCCTGGTTGCTTCTGAGGTAGCTGTGTCCCTTTTTGAGGGATGCTGAGGTTTCAGAGGGGGCCTCCTCCTGGCTGGCGTGGGTGTCCTGCAGTGATGAGGACAGGCTCTGGAACAGGCGGTGCGTGGAGACAGGATCTGGTGCTGGTGGTTGTGGAAGTGGCGTTGTGATCCCCACTTCCTGCTGCTGTCTGTGGAAAGAGCTTTGCCGTTGTGGCTCAGATGTGAATTCCAGCTCGTCTGGCGCCGTTCGGGAGCTGTCATGCAGGTGCAACATCTGTTGTTCTTCTCTTATTACCTGGGCTCTGCTCTTCACGCAGATGTAGGAGCGGCGGTGGCCTTTTCGCTTTCATAGGATGGAGGGGAAGCAAACCCGCGCCATCCCCTTCATCCCGCCTCCCCATCCTTCCCATCGTCTACCCCCCTGTCTGCCACCCACAGCACCCAGTCTTCCTCCAGTCCACACCATTTCCCACCCTACCCCGTGCCTGGTCACACCACACATCTCTCTGGCTTCCAGCTGCTGCCAGGCGTGTTGTGGTGTGGCGATTCCTCCTGCCCGAGCTGGGGCCGGGAGCCTGACTGCGTGTCTGATGCAGTTGCACAATGTGACCTGTTCCCGTCCTTCCATGGAGCGTGTTGCCAGAGCTTGCAGGGACAGCAGGTCCTGGCATGCAGGGACTCTATCACCATCTCAGCGGCCTCTGCTTAGATAGAAAGGGAACATGTCATGCCAAGACCTGTCCTTCCCAAGCTGCAGCTTGGAGATGGCAGCAGCTGACACCTAATTTTTTTTTTTTGGCCCCCTGTGGCATCCTGGCAGGCTCATCCCACAGCTTTGCATGCAGCCGGACGTGCCCGTTCCAAAAACTCCTCTCCAAGAGGTGCTGGGGTGGATGGAGAGAGTGAGTGAGTTGAGTGGCTACAGTGGCAATAGGCAGAGCTGGCAGCTGCTTCCTGGGAGTGTGAGAAATACCCTGGCTGGCTTATTGACAGCCCAGAAGAGCTTGCATGCGTCAGATATTTACCCAAACCTCTCCTGCTTTGCAACGTGCCCACCGAAAAAAAAAAAAAAAGGATCTGACAGCAATAAAACTGTCGGGCGGCTGCTGCTGCTTTTTCTAAAGTTCTATGATAGCTTCTCTCCCCCCTCCCCCCTTTTTTTTTTAATAGCTAATGCATCTGTCACTACTTTCCTAATGAGCTTTCCGAAAGGGCCTTGGGGACCTCTACCTATCCATGTGGGCTTGGATAGGAGCTTCCTCAGGGGAGGCAGAGAGAATTCAGCTCCCCCTTTCACCCCCATCTCCTCCCCACCGCCCTCCCAAACTCCCCTCCGAGGGCAGGTTGTCCAGAGGGAGGGGAAGACAGCAATATCTCAGCGCTCGGCGAGCTGGCGTGCACCCCCTGCAATCACAGCCAATAATGACAAAAAGACGGGGCTGCTGCCAGAGATAGAGAGCTGAGCTCCAAGCGTTACAGCAATGTCACAGCCCTGGGACTGCTGCTGGCTGCTACTGGAAAGAAATTTCCTCACAACAGGCAGAGTTATAGGAAGGAGCCATTGATTGCATTAAAAAACACCCTCCCCACCTCTTTTTTTTTTTGGCATGGATTTTCAAGGCTTCTTTTTTTTTTTAACTCCTCTCTCAACCCTTCCCCCCCCCCCCGCCTTTCCTCTCCATTTGCCATTGAAGTTGCGTTCAATAAAACCCATCGCCCGAGAGCGTCTGTTCGCATGTTCTCAGCAGTACAATGGGCAGAGGACTGCGGCGTGCCGAGGCTCAGCCAGCCTCACGCAGACAATGAGGGGGGTGGCAGTGGGGTGGGGGGGGGAGAGCCTTTTATTTTAGTTTATTTTATTTTTTCCCCCACCTGCTGGCCCCCACTACTAATTGTAATCACAAAAGGCAAATGAGAAGGGACTGGGGGAGCAAGGCTGTGGTTCACTGAGGTCATGGTCTCCATCAGTCATTCTCTCAGCCTGTTGCTGGGTAAAAGCCTGGCTCCTTGGTTTATCGAGACGGCTGTGCAGTAAAAGCCTCTTTGCCCCCAAAATATGTTTTTTACAAAAGCTGATTCAACTGACTCAGAAAGCGTGAGGTCTCCCATCCATGGGAGACTTTCTGTCGATTTCTGTAGGCACTGAAGGGAAAACAGAGGATTTGGTGACTCAGGCACAAACCTGGGAACTCTTCCTCTCGCCGACACTGTTGGCAAATGGTTTAGGGCCCAATTCAACAGAGGGCTTGAACTCCACCATCGCTGTGCCGTTCCACAGGGCGCAAGAGGCTGCACCACTTGGCAGGACTGCATCTCTTCCCCTGCCTCCCCCTCAGCTCTGAAAGGTAGCTGTGCTAACCCTTCCTTGTGTGGTGCTGGAGAAACTGATAACTATTCATGCCAGGGAGATGCTTCCAGATCTCTAGATAAAAGGTGCTGAAGGAGGGAAAATTATTATCAACGTGGGCCAAATAGCTACAGGGGATTCGAAATCTGTTTGCAGGATGTAACCACTAAGGAGGGAGAGACTGGGACAATGGAGCATGCACAGCACTAATGGAATGAGCGTAGGAAAGAGGATATCTCTGGAGACCCTTAGAAACCATTTCCCAGTGGTAAGATCTGCTTGGGTTGTTTGTTCTTCTTCCCAGATGAGAGCTGCAGTCATGGACGCTTTTATCACTTACGAACTGGACTACACAGAGGGACAGAGAGTGCACTGTAGGGATGAGCCCGCACAGCTCTCCAGCGGGTGGGTCTGTGTTTAACAGCTCTTAGCTTCCATTTCTAGCTTTCAGAGCTGTGCTTTATAACAGAGGAATCTGGACTGGATGTTTCAGCCCTGTTTTTCAAGCCTACAAGATGCAGGTTTGGCCTCTGGCAGAGATGCAAGGGCATGAATTGGGCATCTTGAGGCTGCATCTGCAGCAGAAAGGTTTGTCTGGGTTGGACTCATCCCTGTCCCATCCCGGGGATGAAGCCTTGGGATACAGTTTGGGCTGTGATGTGGATTTGGAACAGCCTGGTGTCAGCACATGAGTGTGGTGGTTGCCTCAAAGCCATTTCACTCAGAGGTTCACTTTTTCCAGATGATTCACATTGGTGGTGCAAGCCCATCTCTTGCCATGGTGACAATAAAGCTCGTTGAGCCTCTGCATACTCTAACGCACACTGCTCCAGGCTGGAGTCTCCCAGCAGGCTCTGAGCCCGGTGGTTCCAGGAGCTGTACAAAGACAGGTTGCTCCCTGGAGATTAAAACCAAGTTAGGCAGGCTGTTTGTTGTCAGCGGTCTGGCAATGCTGAGGGAGACCTGTGCAGTGCCGTGAAAAGCGTTGGGCAGGCGTTTAAGAGCCAGGCAGGTCCGGCCCAGCCCCCCTGGAGCGTGCATCCTTGCGTACCCACAGTCCCTCGCTCATGGCTGCATGCACTGGCCTGAAATCACACCGCCGCCTTTCGTTTTGCGCCCTGAGACAGCCCCATTTTGTGCTCCAGCACTGAAGACCTGCAGCACACCATGCTGCTTTTTTTTCTTCTTCTTTTTTTTTTTCTCTCCTGGACACTTTACTTAGGTTCTTTCTTCCCTCTCATTTTCTCTACCATCAAATGAAAGCCATTCAGACCAAAACGGTTCAGTCTGCTCTTTGTGTCTGGAAAACAGAACACCAAAGACAGCTGGACCTACCCGAGATGGCCACGGCCGTGGCAACAGTGGCTCTTTGTTAGCGCCGTTGTCTCTGCCCCTATCTCCAGTGTCTGGGGCCCTGTCTCTTTAAAGCTTTAGTGTGCTGTGTCAAAGCCAACAGAGAGTTCAGCTTATTAATGGATTCGCTAGGTTAATATCCCAACAGTTTGGTGTTTTGTTGTGGGTTTTTTTCTTTTCCACCAGCGTAATTTAGAAAGAGGGGGAGGGGGAAGGGGGAGAGAAAGATAACCCAGTCCCATTTCTGGGGAGGAGGGCACGGCATGGCTCATTGCTTTGGAGAAATGGAGCTGGAATGGTTGGTCGGGGCCAGGAGGAGGTGGTGGCCCAGCCCTTCGCCTTCCTGTCTGTATGTACATCTCTCTCTATCTCCTTCTCCTGCGGGGTTCCCTGCATCAAAGCTTCTTCCAGTTCTTATGCTAATGAGGTGCATTAATGCTTAATGACTGTGAACAGGCTTGTTTAATTGCACCTATCTGAGCAGGAGGCACGTTGCTGTATAAGAGGGAACGACCATGTAAGCAGCTGCATGCCCTCCTGGACAGTCTTAATTACATGTAAAACTGATGTGATCTAAACCACCAGGCTGGTGATTAGTTTAGTGAGGCAGGTGGTACTTTGCAATTCAGTGCCTCAGAAACTCTAGAGCAAGTGAGATCAGATTCTTTCGTAGGCTATGGAGGATAAGGCAAGCCCTGATCATCCTTGAATTTGATGTTGGGTGGGGACAAGCACGGCATAGTAGATTAATTTAATTAATTTATTGCAGTTAGTTTGCAAAGACATTATCCGTGAGCGGCTGTGCAGAATACTGAGCAGTCCCATTAATGCAATGCTATTTTGCCTGTAAATCCTCTCCCCCCTCCTCTTACAGGAGGAATGAGCTGCGATGGTCTCAGCTTTCTGCAGCGTGATCTCGCACTGTTTGAATACGACTGATTGTCTGAACTACAAAGGGGCCCAGCGCTAATGCAAAGCCATCCCTATTGGCACTAGACCTAGATTAATGACTCTGCATGCATCGCCTTGGCTCTAAACTGGATTTCCCTAAAGCAGCTCACGGCACTGCTGTCTGCTCCCGTACCGATGCCTCTAGCCAGGCTGTGACTCTTCAGCTGGTGAGAGCAGCGGGTCTGGGAGCACCTCTCAGTGTGAGGGCTGTTAAGTAGGGGTGCACAGGTATGAAGGTACCTGTCAGTCGCCAGCCATCTGCTGCTAATTACCCGGCTTCACTTCTCGCCGTTATTTGTTTTGCTTTTATTCACTGGAGGGGGAATCTTAGGGAAAAAAAACAAAAACCCAAAACCACAGCTTTTAGGAGTTTTTCAGAAATTGCTTTGAGCAGGCATGTAAACAATATCCAGCAGCCTCTTGGGGTTGGTTGTGCTCCCAAGAGAGGCGTCTCCCGGCAGGCTGGTGCCCGGGGGCTCACCTCCTGCCTCTCCATCCCCACACTGGACCCTCCCTTTGGCCTCCTCTCCATCGAGCACTTGCTCCCCATCCCGTGATCAATCTGATCTTCCCCTCTCCCTGCACACCCGGGCCCCAGCAGAGGCTGTTCCTGACGTTACTCCCACAACAACCACTTCCTTCCCGTCCCGGCAGCCCTCAGCTCCACAACTGTCCTTGCCAGGCCCTGGCCAGCCCTGGCCCCTCGTTATCTCCCTGAGACCCCTCTTCTGCTTCTCCACTTTCAGACAGCACTATTTATTTTGTAAAAGGGCTTATCTCAGATGCCTCCAGCCAGCAGCTGAGAGGTGACTCAGGGCCTCGCTCTCACCATCAAAGCCTTCGCCTGGTGTCCGCAACACCCACAGGGTTTTGGGGTTAGAAACCTACCATGTGGGACATGTTTTAGCCAACGCACAGGGACCAGCTCCCCAGAATTAAGCATCCCCTCAACTCTGCCATTCTTCAGGCTTGTTGGGAGGGAGGGCCTGGCCATGGCAGCTGCCTGCTCGTGATGGGAAAGCAGCAGGGCAGGAGATGGGGAAGAAGTGAGTCGTGTTTTCGGCGGGGGGATGAGAAGAGTGCTGTGGCATCTTTTGTGGCGTCTTCCTCAGTGTCTTCCTCCCAGCCTACATGTTTCCTGGCAGGAGAAGGCGTGCAGCTATGGCAGGGACAGCAGTGGGAGGGCAGCTGCTGAGAAGAAGGGAGGCAGGGGGGATATGCAAGATGGCAGCTACCCTGAGAGAAGAATGGGACTCTGTCTGGTTTAGGATGGGAGATGGGACTCTCCGTGGGACTGAGCCCCACTCTGAGGTGCCACAGCCACCTGGCTCCCCATGGGAGAAGATGGAGGCCTCGCTGTTATCAGCCTTCCCCTCACCCACACTATCATGGTTGTCCCAACAAAGTGCATTTTGCTGTGCTGACCCTTGGCCCTGCAATGTCCTCAGGGCACACTTTGGGTGGAAAACACGATTTTCTTTCTCATCAGAAAAGCCCTCGTGGTGGTAATGGTAGTGCCAAGGTAGCCACTCACCACTGAGGCACTGCCATTCCCAGGGACCCTGCCTTGGCGTAAGGCCACCGCACAACACTTCACCGCCCCAGTGAGCGTGGCTGCACCATCCTCTCAGTGTGCCCAGCACCCCAAGAAGCTCCATCACCGTGAGTGTTTCACAGAGAGGTGCTGCAAAACCGGCGTCACCGTGGCAGTGGGGTACATCCGCCCAGGAGGGGCTCAGCCCTGCCTCATCTGTGGGCAAAACACCCTCGCGCCGAACCCGAGCCCGAGCTTAAACCTTTTTTTAGCACTCCCCTGTTTGCCAAGCGTACTTCCTTTCTTTTGATTCTTACCACCTACATACAGTCTGACTGCAACGGCAAGGAAAAAAAAAAAAGAAGAGGGGAGAAAGAAGAAAAAAAACCCCAGAATTGCAACATTCAGTAGAAGGCTTTTCTGTCTAATGACGTTAAATTTATTAACCAAAACTCCAGCTGCACCAGGCTGGGATCTAATAATATTCAGGCTATGGAGACATCAAGTAGAAAGAAGCTTAAAGCCCTTTTTATTTCACAGTAAAACTGTCAGTAAATAACTGGATTGTCTTGAGACTGAGAAAATGGGGATTTATCTTCCTGAACATGAAAAGTGTGCTTATTTTTTTTTATCAGCTTCAAAAAACCCCAGCAACCTTGATTTTCCTTCCACACCGTTCTCAGCAGCTCTGCCAAGCCCCAAAACCACACAAATCAAGAGACAGGCTCTAAAGATATTTTTAATTAAATTAATTCCTTTTCCTTCCTTCCCCATTTCTCCCTTGTCCCCTCCTCCATCCTCTCTTTCTCTCTCCCTGTGTCCCCAGCTAATGACTTCTAAGCACTGTGACATTTCAGCACTGGCTGTCACTAACACCACACCTCTGTGCTGGTTATAAATTGGGCACAGAGACATAAAATTCCCCGCAGAAGGTCCCCGTTTGATGATATTCTCCAAGGTAAATCTCCAATAGCTCCCTGTTTTCTTTAATAACGCTAATAGGCATAGATTAATTAAACTGTTATATTACTTCCTTCTTTCTACCAGCACCAGTTAGAAATCTTATTACCTGCTCCTCTCCGCTTGCCTTTTCCCCAAAGTGGTTATATTCCAACCAGCTACCAGGGTTTCTCAGAGGCTGTCGCACAAGGTGAACCGACAGACATCACCTCTGCAAGGCCTGATCCCACTCTCCAGACCCTTGGCTCCGAAACCCCACTGACCTCGTTAGAGTCCGGGTGGGCGTAAACAGGGGTCAGGATTAAACCCGGGCTGTGTGAAGAGGTTCTGTCTTGTAAGCAACAGCGGGGCTATTGTTGAGTCTGGATGCCCCCTCTAAAAGGGACCACAGCTGTAGGAAAGGGAATTGTATACATCCATCAACTCCTCCAGGGCCCCAGGATGTATTAGTTAAGATCGCGGGATAGCATGTCTCGGCTGCACTGAAGGGCTCCTTTGAATGACATGTTGGATATACTGTTGCACATCTGGCCGCTGTATTATTGAATTGCTCTACGGTTGCATTTTCCAGACCACGGGAACGTGTTGGTCCGGGGTTGGGGCGGGGAGGGGAACAGGGAGAGAGGAATGAAAGGGACGACATGTGGGAAAATTAGAGGGATGCATCCCGCGGGGTGGGGTGGGTTTGGATGGAGCTGCGGGGTGGAGGCGGGGAGGGAATCGGTGGGGGGGAGCAAGGCAATGCTTTCACACAAAATGCCGTGTTGCCATTTGAAATCCACTCCAGAGCTTCCTGCTCTAATTAAATTTGTCACCATCGTTACTATAATGCCTGCCATTCCTCCAGTGCTTTTTGTTCTCAGGGATCCCAAAACATGACAGAGGCAAGGGCAGAGTCTCCAGATCCTCTTGTGTTTTCTCTGCGGGGGCTTTTTCTGAGAAAAAAACAAAACAAAACCACAGGAAAATGCAGTTGTAGGAGCTGCTTTAGGGCAGAAGCGCAGCCACTGCTCGGTTAGGGATGCTGGAGCAAGGGACACTGGGGATCTGGGCAGCTCACACATAGGGTGTCTCTTGAGACTGCTCATTTGCAGCGGCTAGGGTGAGCACCCCGGGAAGGCCCATTGCAGCAAAGGGCCCTTCTCGGGCTCCCACATGGCTCTCGGACCTGCACGGGAGCCTGGTGTCCTCACTGCCACTGCCACAGCTCCGCTCTTGGCACAGCATTGGGCCAGTGACTGCTGCCAGCCTGTCACCGAGTGCTGCCTATATCTGCTCTGCACCGCGCTGGGCCACCAGGAATTCACTAATTACTCGCCGTTCTTAATATGGCCCCTGAACGCTGCCAGAGTGGCGTGAAGGGCTCAGAGCAGGAGGCACAACCTGCTCCATCGTGTCTTCTGTGTCAGCTCGCAAGGAACTGAATGCAAAAAGGCTGTCTGAGCCGCAAACAGCGGAGCCCTTGGAAATTTAAAGGTGTAGAGCACAGAAAACAAAGGCGAGGCGATTGCACTGCTGAATATTCATCCCGGCATCTGATCCTACCAGGAGCGAAGAAGCCCCACACAGCTTCGGTGAAAGCTGATGGGAGGGAACCTTGCTCTGAACCTCATTTTGGGCTCCAGCCCAAATCTGAGGGGGTAGGGCAAATTAGTCCTTAATGCACATATATCTTAGACTAAAACCTGATAAGGGAACTCTCCTATGTTAATTTACCTGAGTTATTTACTATACTGATTGCTGAAGGTACTCTGATTAGCGCATGAAATATTTCTATACCTTCGGTCTGATTAACCCATATCTGCAAAATAAATATTTGTCTCATTATAGTTAGGCAACGGTGCAATCAAAGACCCTCTCATAATGGGAAAGGGAGAGAGTATCCATGTGGGAAAGGCAGGGAATGGCGACGCTGAACGAGCGGGTTTGAGGGCAGGGAGATGAAAAGCAAGGGCACAGCTGGAGGGGGAGGCTCAGTGGTCACAGCCTCCAGACGGAGGGGCTGAAATGCCGAGGAGGGCACGATTCTCCTCCCGTTTCACTGCTGCTAATTAGGACTGACTCCGTTTGACGTTGGCAGCGTTGCGCCAGTCCCTGCGAGAGGAGGGTCAGACCTTGGGAATCACAGGGGTGAGTCCCAACAGGCTCCCAGCCTCCAGCTTTTTTGAAACAGAAACAGGGAGTTCCCGGCAGTGCGATGTGTGTGCCAGTCTCCCAGACGAGCTCTTAAAATAGCCCAGCGCACCAGGCTGTGGCACCGGGGGGAAGAGCGCAGAGGATGAACTACTCAGTCTTTCTGGCCCAGATCTGGGGAGAGGAAGGTAACGGGGGTGGCATCTCCCTGCCCAAGTCAAAGGTGACTGAAAGCGTGGTTTGGGGAGGTGGGTGGTCGACACTCCACGACCCGGCGGCAGGGAGCAGAGGAGTAGGCAGCCGGTGGGGCTGGCACTGCTATGTGTGCTGGACGTCTTCCCTCTGCGAGGGGAGCTGTAAGTCATCTAGAGGAGAGGATCCCCCCTCTGCTGTTACAGGGCTCGATTTGCATATGCTCCGTTAGGAGAAGCGAGGAGTTTTATTGTGGCTGTACAGAAGAGCTAAGTCAAGAGGCTGCTTTATGGCTCACGGGTCCCGGCGTTGAGAGGAGAAGCGTCCCAGATGCAGCATATAGCGAAGCTTGGCAGCATCGTATAGCACTGCTGCATCGTGGAGTGGCTGCAAGCACCGCTCTGCAAAAGAGCTGAAGTCATTTTTCTTCTAAGGGCAGGGGGTAGTGGGGAGGAAATATGAAGGCAGCCCTGTTGCTAAGGAAATCTGCTCTTTGTATGGTCGTACATTTAGATAATGCTAATGAAAGGCCATATAGTAGCGAGGTGCAGATGTCAGCACTGTGCACTCCTGGATATTTGATTAGCATTTCTTTGACTTTGCCTCTTCTAACAGAAACACCTGAGTACGTGGATATTAGGAAAATAAAACCCCCCTTCTCCTCTGCCAACAGCCCAACAGCAGGCATTACGCAGGGAAAGGAAAAGCCTTACCAAAATAAGACACTCCGTAATGAATGCGTGGTTTTTTTCCCCCCACACATACACCCTGGAGAGGATGAGAGCAAACATGTGATGAGAACAGAAATAGTCACATCACTTAATGCATTGCTGGACGGTACCCAACCGGCACAGCGATGAACCTGGTGTGAGACCCGATAGCAGCAAACCAGCGTAGCATCCTATTTAATGGCTGGTGGCCCACAGATGTTTTAAACCTCGAGACTGCATCTCTCAGAGGTTTCCCTTTCGGCTTGAGCATCAGCAGGCTGCTTTCGCAAGGAAAGGCTGAGGATGCTGTAGCCGGGGACCCAGTGCATCCACGGATGATGTGGTGCCTGCGTACGTGCGTGGTGTCCGAGTCCAGATCTGGTGATCTGGCTTCCAGAGCGGGAGAGGGCTGACGGGGCTGCTACAGAGCGCCATGTCCTGCTCTCCAGCATCACCGGGAGAATGAGTCAGCCGTTTTCCTTCGCGCGGGGGGTCGAGTGGATGCCCCTGTCTGAGTGTCGCTAATAAAAGCACCCAGAAATGTAACCGCTCTGCTCTTGCATGTCGGGCTTGCGACTGTTTTAAAGACCAGCTGCTCTGCATGAGGCTTCCCAGAGAGCGAGAGCGCTTGAATGAAGCCCTTATATATCTCTCTCTTTTGCTTTTGCCTTTTTTTCTTGTCACATAGTGCAACGTGGGCTCTGTTCCTGCTCCCTGGGGCAGCCTGCTGTGTCTTAGAGGCATGAGGAGTGAGTGCTCCTGGTAGTCCTCCAGCTCGTGTGAGGAATGGCCCCTCGGGTGCTAAATCCAGCAGCAGGGCCCTGAGGTGGCAGAGAGGATGATACGGCATCTCTCCTGATGACAGCAGCGCCTGGGACGGAGGTTTGCAGCCTCCCTCC
The DNA here is from genome assembly GCA_013401255.1 of Urocolius indicus. Classification (NCBI taxonomy): domain Eukaryota; kingdom Metazoa; phylum Chordata; class Aves; order Coliiformes; family Coliidae; genus Urocolius; species Urocolius indicus. Next base: position 357,487 of record WBNH01011838.1, read on the forward strand.
CTGCCAGCACCTGCCCCTCCCTCTCGCCGTTGCAAAACATCCCAAGGGCAATTACAGCAGTGCTTACGTGGAGGAGTGATATTGGGAAAGTATTTAGTCATTTTTAACTGTTCTGCTGGCGGCTCCCCTCCCTTAAGGTGGTTCCTGTTTCTTCTGCTCCCTCTCCCAGCGTGTCGTGGCAACTGCTTGCGGCAGCCTGGCGACCCTTCTTGGTGCATCCCCAGGTACCGAGGGCTCCTCTTGGCAAGGGGGAGCCCCACGTTCCCACGGGAAAGCCACATTCCCATCAGACCACTCTTTTCCTTTGCTTTCCCCATCCATCCCATGCTTACTACAGTGATTTTAAAGCTTCCGCGCCTTGGCAGCTATGGCGGGGGGCGGTGGTGTTTTTGAAAGCAAAAGTAAGAGGCAGGAGGATACACAGCTTCTCCTCCTCTCAGAGGCTTCTGGACGCTTCTCTCTCTCCATCCCCAGAGTGATTTTTCCCTAGGCCCAGTGTAAACAAGGCAATCCGTTACGGCAGTTTGAGCGTTACTCCACAAACACGCCGTCAGCCCCTGCCCCCACCGCCAGCCCTCTCTGCTCCTTCTCTTACTGCCACGGGCAAGCGTTGGTGTGGCACGGGGCTTACCGGGCACTCGGGAGCACCCTCCGAGCACCGGCTCCAAGCAGGACCTGGAGTGCGAGTCTGCAGCAGCGCCATCGCCGCGCTGGATGGCTCACCCTGCTTCAGAGGGGTGGTTGTGAAACTGAGGAGCGTCCCGGGAAGTTTCGGGACACTGGTGCGCTCCCAAGGAGGGAGGGACAGTGAAGCATCTGGCTGTTGTTTACCCTAGAAAGAGAGTGAGATGAAGAGGCCATGGTTAAAAGAAGATAGGCTCACGTGAGCACAAAAACAGCCCTAAAATATATGTGGTGAAGTTTACAAAGTCAGGCACTGGGCGCGCAAGAAGTCCCGGTGTGAAAGGCACCTGAGTGAGCGGCTTAGGGCCAGTGGAGTGCCGTGCATTCCGTAGGGCACACACGTGATTCTGTGCTCACAAGCTGTTTCAACTGCAGGGACTGTGTGGAGTGGCTGGAGATCAGTTAAAAGCAGCTCCGTCCAGTATGGGGCTGTCCCCCCGCTATCTGGGCTGCCAGCCCACTGCTGTGTTCACTGCATAAATCCTACTTGGAGGACCAAATTGTTCCTCCTGGACTGTGCTAAAATGCTCCCTCTGCTCTCGCCTCTTGCTTTCCCTTCCTTCCCTCTGTCCCCTCCACCTCTGTGCTGCTCAATGGTTGGCAAGGGGGAGCAGCAAGGACAGCACCACCCCCTTCCTGAGTAATAACCTTTTGGGGAAGGCTGCCTTTGCTCTGGGACCCCAGAGCAGGAGGGAATACACTGTGCAGCTCCAGAAGGGCTGATGCAAGTGCAGCCCACATGCTTCACACTGCCAGCATTTCATTTTTCCATCTGGTTTTTGTTTTGGTTCAGTTAAAGGCAGAGAGGAGAGGTGGGTTTTAGTGTGAACCTCCTGTCTGTCTGCATGCAGCGGGTGGGACAAAGGCAGCTTAGCGTGGAGAGCCCCAGGAGCACCCAGGAGTGGGCTGGGGAACTCAGCAGACATCGTTTCATCTGAAGCTGTGGGAGAAAGGCACATGTAGGAGCAGCAGCCTTGCAGCCTGCTGTATGCATTCGCCATCTGAGAGCCGAGGCAGCCAGAGCCTGGAGGGGACAGATGGAGGAATTAAGGACACCTCAGCTGGGCAGTAGGACCAAGGGATCCTTGCAGAGGAGCTGGCTCCCATACCTGAACCACTTTGGAGACAGGGCTGGGAGTTCTCACAGCTTTTCTTAGCAAGAGAGCCCTCCACCGGAATAAAGTGTTGTGGACATAAAAGGAGATCTGGAGAGGGAATATTTTCACCCTGGAAGCTGCTAAGGAACTTGCATTTAGCTGCTAGCAATCTGTTTCAAACTGAGTTTCTGTCCCAGGAAAGAGAAAGAGCAGTCTTGCTGCCCTGACCGGCTGTAAATTCTTTCCTGGCTTTGCTGGGGAAAAACAATGCGCTCTCAGTGAAAACCTCCCAGAAATCCAGGACACGGGTATTTTATGTGTCAGTCCTTTACCGCTTTGGAGAGAGCAGCTAAGGAAACCAGTCAAGTCAGTCCCCTGACTTTTTATTTACCAACGAGTCAGTGGAGTGTCTGGTGAAGGACGGAGATGTTTCCTCCCTCCCTGAGTCGGGCAGGTCACGATGACACGCGCGTGACCGCAGGAGAGAGGCCGAGAAATTGTTTCTGAGAGAAGGGATTCGAGAGGGATATATGTGTAGCAGAGCACAGAACTCCAAAGCCATGCTGCAACTTTGCATTTAGATGCCTGCAGCAGCAGCAAACCGGGGAGCCTTCCACGAGGACCCATAGATTTCCCGCCTCACAGCATTTGCTTACAAAGTGTTCATAAATACAGCCGCCACTGCTAACCACTGTCCTGTTCTGCTGGGAGTTGCCATCAGCAGCTAAATTCGGTGGTTTACATACAACAAGCACCGAGACTGAATAGTGCAGGATGCCTTTTTTTTTTTTCCCCAAGTCTCTTGTAGAAGAGGCGACTCCAAGGTGGATTTTGGCTCAGTCACAGAGAAGTGTTGGGGGGTTGTAACGCTGCTCATTGCAGCATCCAAAAGGTGCATGCGGTATGGTCAAAACGAGATGCTGCCAGGGATGGGTCTTCTCTCCCCAAAGATGGACCCATTAGGCCCATGAGTTGCTGCAGAGCAGCCTCCATGGGGTGTGTACTCATGGCACTCACTCAGAGGCAGGCTCAAAATGCACAGGTTTTCCTGGATGCAGCAAGAAGAGCATCCCTAACGCTCATTATCCCGTCACGTTGCAAATCCCTGCTGCGACCCAGAGGGGTCGCTGCACGAGGTGTTCAGCCTTTTGCTCGGGGAGGGAGATTTCTGTTCCCTTGGCCACTTTCTAAGAGGTAGCTGGACTTTCCCAGCTGAGGTTGTACCCGTGCTGAAAAGGGCCCAGAGCGAAGGCCTCCGTGGAGTTGCTGTTTTGGAAAGGAGGTGCAGTCTTGTGCTCAGATCTGAGGAGGAGTTTCCGAACACAGGGAACTAGGATGGGATTTCAGTGGAAGCGGATTGTCCCATTTCTCTCTTCTCTGAGCACATTTCTTCCTCTGAAGCAGCACACGACAGGCAAAGCAGCAGTCAGGGCAGCTCCCATGTGCTGGAGGGGGCCAAGCTCAGAGCTCTGGAAGGTTCCCTGTGTTCGTGGTGTGGCTGGAGCAGGCATGGCAGGAGCAGGATGGAGGGGGAGCAGACAGCAGAGATGGAGCTGCTGTGCTGAATGGGTGGCAGGAGCTCAGGCTGGCAGCGGCTGCAAATGGAGATGGAAAGGGCTGGAGAGGAAAGGACGCGACGCAGCTGGTCCCCTTCAGCTTTGATCTCTAAAGCAGAGGGGTGTTGGCCACAGAGCAGGAGGGGGAAAGAAGGAGGGTGACTCATAAAAATGTTGGTGTTTCCATGAAGATCCAGTTACCTGAGGCCAGGAAGGAGGAGGGAACGTCCCTACAAAGGAGGGGGAGAAGGGGTGGAGGGTGGGGGGAGCTGGAAGAAAAAGTCCCACTTGTGTAGAAATTGCCAGGCTGCTTAGGAGCACAAAGCTGTTTGCTTTGGAGCCAGCAGGTTGGTTATTTGCTGCGAGTTGCTGATTTTGTGCAGAGCAGAAGGTAGTTTGTGTGCTTGTTGCTTCAGGGGAAAAGAAAAAGAAAGGGGAGGGGGAAAGAGTGAAGAGCTGGTTTTCTTAGAGGCTGGTGTGGTGGAGATGTCTTTAGAAGAGAAAAGAGAGATCCTCCTGCTGCTGGGTGAAGCAGTGGGTCAAGGGGGGTAACCCAACCCTGGGTAACTGGGGAGAAGTCAAGCACACTCCAGGATGTTTGTTCGGAGGCTCTGGCCAGGGGAGGGCTGAGGTTTCACCTTCCTGACCATCGTGGCGTTTGTGCTGGGGAGAGGGTTGAGGTTTACTCACAGGCACGTAGATTTGCTGTGCATACCCATCCCTTTCCTTGGCAAGCTGAGAGAGGTGCCCTGTCCTGCGCTGGAGGACACGGGAAGGACGGATGGACGAGGCTGATGCCTGCCCTCCGCCAAAGCAAGCTCAAACTTTCTCTCTCCACTCCCTCCATGAGCCCTTGGGGGATTCCAGCTCACAGAAGCCTTATATGCAGCGTAGGACCAGCTCTTATTTTTTTTATCCTGGAGGCAAAAATCACTGGAAATAATGCTTCATCACTCTGAAGGTCCTGACACCACCCTTAACCACCACATCACGAACCTCCTGTCGCAATTGTGATCTGCGTATGTGTCAAATCTTGCCTCGCAGATAAAAGCTGCTCCGCAGGCACCTTTTGTACTGAAATACGGAGCCTTTAAAATGTGAAAGAAACAACAAAATGTAGGACGCCACACAAAGCTGACCCACTGGGGACTGGGGGGGGAGAAAAAAAACCCACAAGAAGGAGGGCTTGACACACAAAAATTGTTTTGTTAACAAAGCATCATTGTTCTGTTCTGAATCGGTTTGACTGGAGTGGTAGAAACACCCCATCTGGAGACAGATGGAGAGTTTTCTGGCTAAAGAGACGGCAGGAGGAGGGATGGCTGACAACCCAGCAGATAGCATTGTCTGCTGCTACCTTGGCAATGGGGAGGAGAAAGGGCGGGTGGCAGATCAGGCATCCCCTTCACAACCCGCCCATCGCGACGGCTCCTTCTGCGCCCTGGGCCCAGCGCCTAGCGGGAGGTGTGTGCTCAGGTTGGCAGCTTGCACCCTGGGATCAGCCTCCCTCTCTTCTTCAGGGGCTGGTTGGATGCTCATGAGGGCTGGCTAGGTGTCTGAGGAGGCCATGAGCATGTGTGTCCCCCCTCCAAGGTGCTTTCAATGCAGAGCCCAGCGTGGTGGGATGGTGCCGCACCGCTGTGTGCCATGCCAGGGCTTTATGTGGTGTGGGTTGAGCAGCACTGGGGGACCAAAGTGGAAAGGGCTTCCCAAAGAGAGCACAGAAGAAGGTTTGTTTCTGCTCTCGCATTGATTTTGCCACTAACTTCCAGGAGAGCAGGACTGGGGCTGTTGAGAGGATGATGAGTAGAAACTAGCACCATCAAAGCTGCAGGGAGTAAAACTGGTGATGGCAGCAAGAGATGGCACCAATGCCAAAACACTGAGGGACAGGACATGCATGGGACGTGCTCATGTGACCCCACAGGTCTGCAGGCCACCAGAGGACCAGCACTTTGGATTGCCCTGGCCATCTTGCTGAGGTTGGAAAATCCTTGCTGGAATCCCCTCTTGCTGGGGGAAAATCTATGCTCGAGCACCCAAGACTTCTTTAGATACAGCACACACTAAACATGAGGTGGTTTATGACAGCAGGCTCTGCTGGCACCATGTCTGCTCTGCTCTGCCGGAGCTCTCCAACAGCCCCTGATCCCTCTGCTGCCTTCCATGCCTGATGGGAAACTCTGGGGTGGGTTTTGCTCCTGACAGAGCATTTGAGGGATCAGATTCTGCCCACCCTATCTGAATTCCTGATTACTTGCTAATTGCTTGACACACTCTACTTGCAATGCAAGAGACAGACTCACGTCATCCTCTGTGGTTTGCCAGGGGAGAGTGTGAACCTCTTTTTGACTTGCCTTGAAATAGATGAAAAAGAATAGCACTCGATATGATTAATGTGAAAACTTCAGCTTGGTTTTCTCCCTTGGCATCTGGGCCTTAGTCGTCTTCTAGCATCACTGTGCCTTGTTTTTTGAGGGTTGGGCACACGTGGGGGCACATGAGAGCTTCTGGTGCAGTCTGTGATGGCCTGGGCACTCCTCTGCAAGGTCTGTCCATAATCCCCAGCCGCTGGAGACATTTGGGTTTGTGCAGCAGTCACAGAAGGATTCAGGTGGTTGCCTCAAGGCACTGCTGAGATAATACCTCAAGGGCTCTTATTCAAACCCACTGGGGCCTTTACATTTGCATGGTGGAAATCTATTCAGATAGACGGTAGCTTTTCACTGAGCTGAGCTGAGCAGGCCAGCTCACCCACTCGACTGCAGGCGGGCGGCCACCCGTGCAGAGGGGAGCAGGGGACCAGCACGGCTTAGTTACAGCTCTGCAAAAAACCATTAAAGCAATAAAGTAAAAGGTGTTTTTTGGTTTTGAGCCTCGGGGCTGCAGATGCAGCAGCACAGGGGTGGCAAGGGGGTGTCCTGCTGATGCCTGTGCCTCTGAGCTTGTGAAGGTGGATGCAATATGGCTGGCTCGCCAGATTTACCTCCCGGATTACCTGCTCTTGGCCAGGTCCTGCATGGTCCGAGCAGTGCTGAATTGGTCCAGAGGGACATGACACAGGGAGGATCATGGAGGTGATAGGAACGTCTGTGTCACATCGCACTGTTGAGTGCATCAGGTCCCAAAGTGTTTGCATCCATCATGGCATCGCAGGTGACTTTGGGATAAAGCGTGGCCTCAGGGAGGGAAAGTGAAGGGGATCGCTGAATGCCACCAAACATACAGGATGAGGTGAAATGAGTTGGATCTGTTTGGCTGAGCTTTTCTGCAGGGTGGTGTGGTTGTCTCAGAGAGAAGGCACCTGGACTTTGGAGAAGCGGGGTGCTTGGACAGCCAGACCTTGCTTGTGCAGCGATTTGCCTGCCTTGGGCTGCTGGGAACACCATCCCCACAGCCTCCCCTGAAAAAGCAGCATTTTGCTGTCTCTGATTTCACCTCAGTGGCAGGAGAGAGGAGGTGAGACAAGGCAAGCAGGTCTGGCTCATGTCAACTGCTGTCACAACACAGCACCCTTGACGTGGCTTGTGCTGGCAGCTGGGGCACAGACCCCACACCGGGCACTGACTGCCCTGGAAAAGAGGAGATGGGGCCTGGATTGTTGGTGATGCAGCAAAGCATCCACGAGCGAGGACTTTGACATGTGCATGACGGCAGGTCAGGGTGCTGTTTGTTTTGCCCTACCACTCGGAAAGCAAAGTACATCCCTGGAGACCCATCTGCCATCCAACCTCCACCTCCTGCACTGCTACATCCCCGCCATCCCCATCCCGACTATCCCACCATCTCCCTGTGTCGTTCTGGGCATCTGGCGTGAAGTCCTTCACCTTGCTTTCCCTTGTGCAGAAAAGGGAGAAGAATCAGCACTTGAGCTCTCTGGGGAGCGAGGGGAATGAATTCACCTTGCTGAGAGGCGAGGGAGTCGCTGGGTAAGAGGTGCTGGGATAAGCGCAGAGTGGATTAATCTGCAGCAGCTTCCTTGTCGCTAATCGCCGGTGTGAAAGCAGCCGGGGAGGTCGGATGCTTTCGGGTGGCTTTGCGCAGAGGCAGCAGCTCCTCTCTCTGCCTCCCAAACGCCTCCTGCGCCGGGCTGTGTGAATCAGCATTTCTGCAGTCGAAACGAGACAGCGGGGAAAGGCGGGAGGCTGTCGGGGCGCGGGGAGCCTGGCGGGGAGGAGGCCGGTGGGGGGAACCTCGTTAAAAAGGGGCAGCCTGTGAGTTGGGGGTTGTCTCATGCCGGGGATCTGCAATCTGCTCCCGCTCGGATTTTGCTCATTACCGCCATACACCCCTCGTGCGTGGCGGCGAGGTAAACAAGAACCGTGAGCGAAGCCTCCCCTTCTTGCTCATCCCCTCCCCGCCGTCCTCGGCAGCGGGGGAATGTGACAAGCTGGCACTGGGAGAAGGCATGAAAGCGATGTGATCCGCTGCGGCTCCTGAGCCAGAGAACCTGGGGAGATCCAGTTACAGCAGCGGGGTTAGAACAAAAGAGATTTGCCTCCGGGATCAATTCCTCTCCATTTTCCGGGCTGTGCACGTGCGTGTGCGTGCACGCGTGTAACAGCCGCCGACTCCGGCGGTTAGTGCTGCCGGCTCTGCAGCATGAGCAGCCCGGAGCCTGGCCAGGCACCAGCCAGGCCCTTCTACCAAGGGTTCTGACACTCCAAAATGATTCTTTTTCCCCAGACGAGGAGAGCAGGGCGGTCCCCTGGGACAGATCTAGAAATAGTAAGGCCAGGCCAAGCTTTGCACTGCTGGAAACCAGTAACAAAGCAGGGTGGTTGGTCATTGCTGGAGCTCCGGCCTTCTCCTCTGCCAAGGGCTGACCAGATGCAGGGCTGAGCTCTGAGTCTTGGGCCAAGAGCGTTTGTGTTCTCCCCAGATCGCTCCCTGCCCCCCAGGCATTTCGAGGTGCCACCTTCTCCCTTCTGTCACAAGGCTGGCAAGTGAGCAAAATCCAACTCCCTAAAAAGCCTTTTCTGTGCCAACACCGAGGTGCCTCTAACCCGTAGCCATGGCAGAGCTCAGGGCACAGCGAGCATTTTGCAGGACCGGCTCAAGGAATTAGCAGAGACCCACTGTCTGGGATGTTTGTCACTCATTTTGGGGAGGATTTGGCTCGTTTGGGGTTGGGTTTTTTTGGCATGTTGCCTTCTCCCAAATGCCGTTGGGGATGAGCCATGGAGAGCACAGATGTGCATCCCGAGCATACCGCAACGAGGTTTCTGATTTAAGGACTGTGATTAACCTCTTTCCGACAGTTGCTAACCAGGTGCAGAATTGTAACGGGAAGAGGGGAAAAGCTCAGTGAAAACAGACAGTTTTCCTCCGTCACCTGGAAATGCACATGGATGCCATTTTCTGCCTGGAAATCAGGCAGGGTTTAGGGTTTGTAAAGGGTGCAGGGACACCCCATTTGTATCAGCACTGCCCTGTAGCTGCTCTCCGGAGCCTGTCTCCTCCTTTTCAGCTTGGGATCCTTCAAACAAGGCATCGGTGCAGCATGAGCCCGGCACGAGGTGATGGGCTGTGGAGGGAGCCCCGCTCAGGGCTGTACGTGCAGGGGTGCTAATGAGAAACGGGGCAGAGAATCACCCAGAATGTCCTGCACTTCACTGTGTGAGCCTGAGCTGGGAGAGCATCACCCATTGTGCCTCTCCCAGGCGTTCCTGTGTAGGATACATGTGGGAACCAGGACCTGATGTGCGACTGTGCATGTGGATTTGTCCTCTCCAGGTTTCTGTGGGACCTTGCTCTTTGCAAAGCCAGGGATCGGGAGGAGAAGAGTGGTTTTTCTCTGGTTAGATATTAAAAGGGAGAGCCATGGGGGCTTGCATTTTGCAGTCAAGGGCTGAACCAAGAGCTGCCACAGGTACTTATTTTCAGGGGGTCTAGCATCTGTGGGACTCGGGGCTCCTCTACCTGAGACTGTCACTGGCCTCCTAGGTCAGGTTTTTGTGTGTGACACTCACAAGTGGTGTATCTCAGCCCAAATGCTGCTCTGGCATTGTGATAGGTTGGTAGGTGGGCTTTGCAGTTGCCCACTGGCTGGCCAAGTGCTGCAGTGCATGTGTGTGCGTGGGCTTCTGAACCTTCTTCTTCAGAAGGCCGGACTCATACTCCTGTTCCTGATTTTAGGCCCCTCAAATTGTACCTTTCTGTCTCTCCATATCTTAACCACAGCCAAATCCCTCTATTTTCCCCCAAAGAAGAGGCTGCAGGCTGTATTTCACATGTGGCAACCCCCAGGCAGGGACCAGCAGTCACCAGTCTCCAGACACTTTGCAGGAGTCAAGAGCTGTCGTGTCCCTTGGGGGAGTGGCAATGGGACAGGGGACCAGGAAAGAGGGAGACCCTCAGAGCAGTTGAGTAGATGGGCATGGGAAATGTGAAGAGACAGAAAAAGTGTATTAAAGACAATCAATAGCTGCTGCAACCAAGAACTTAAACTGAAACCAAAGCCTTAGGGAAGGAGGAAATGAAGTGGCTTATGACTGTTATTTCATTGCTTAATTTATTTTATATATATATATATATATATTTTAAATACAATATGCTAAATGCAAATAAGCAGGAGAGGGAGGGGATGGAAGACAGGCTGGGAAAAGTGAGTGGGATCTAGGTTTTGCATCGCTCACTGGATTACTGGCAGGTCTTTTGTAACATCTGTTAAAAATAAAACAAACATTCATTTCCATTTCTCGCTGCCTGAGATGGCTTCTGCAACAAAAATTTCAACCTGTCCAGGAATTTGTCTTGAAAGTTGCCCTCCCTCTCCTCACGCCTCCTCTTCTCCAGGGGAGATTTCCTTCCTGGACTTCCCAGGGGCTCCATTAGCCCCACATTAAAGCCTTTTTACTTTGCTCTAAAACTCTCCATCGAAGTAAAAGGAATTCTAATAAACCGCTGGGAAGACTCTGCTATTCACTCTTTCCATGGAAACACGGCGCTGCCTCGGAGCAGAGCTCCTCTCGACGGAGCCTGGGTCACGGCAGGAGGAGACCAAGGAGGGATGGAGAGATGGTTTCCATTATAAGAGACCTTTTGAGAGAAATAATCGCTGCTCTCCCATCAAGGAAAGCCTTGGAGAGGACGGGGGCCTTGGCACGCTGCGGGAGAGGGGCTGGCCTCAGAGGGGGTGGTGGTGTGAAGTGGTGATGTACCGGGCGCTGAGAAACTCATTAAAACGACTGATTAGTGGAAACGAAGGCACCTGGGACTGGTTCTTCTCTCTCGATGGGAGGCATCCATCTGAGAGGGCAGATGGACCCGGTGCCGTGGGCAGAGGGGCTTGGTGTTGGGGACGTGGGTTGCAGTGAGGGGATGAGGACGTCGGTGGCTCCTCACCCAGGGCCATGCTGCACTGGCTGAACACCATGCCAGGTAAACACATTTTTTCAAGGTCTATAAGAGCCTGTTTGCTCTGGGAGGGGGTTTCTGGCTGTTGCCTGGGTCCCAGGCAGGAGCCAGCCCAAGGAGGTCAGTGCGATGCTCCGTCCCCCTATAAAGTGACCACGATGTAATTAACATTGAACCTCCTCACAGGCGCACTCGTCTTGAGCCTTGCTGCCCCCACACCGCGCTGCAACATGAAGGACTTAGATATTTTTTTTTCAAGCATGAGGAAGCTTGTTAGAAATAGCCCAAAGGGCAAAGTTAGCAAATGAAAATCCATCAGATGCGCTTGGAGCCCGTGCGCGGAGCTTGGTGAGAGTCGGGGCAGGGCTGCCTGCTCCTGGCCTGCAAGGAGCCCTGAGTGCCAGGCATGTGGCACCCGATGCCAAGAGTCACCTGGGCCAGGGGAAGAGAGCAATCCAGGGGGTCACTGGGAGCAGGGCTGGGGGAAGATGAGAAAGAGGCATAAGAGGAGTGAGGAAGAGCCAAGTCAGAGCATCCCACATAAGTGCCAGGAAGGTCCTGGGGACCCGGAGCCAGCGGAGCATGGCAGGGCTAGGCGGAAGGAGAAGCTGGTGGGGAAAAGCTCATTTTTCTCAGCACAGAGGAGGAGGAAGCCTTATTTTTGTAGGTCGCAGTGGCAAGACACTGAGGGAGCCAGAGTGCCTTTGTTTTAGCACCTCCAGAAATGACATTGCAATGAGTCATAACTTTTTAGCCTCCCTTCCCCCTGGGGCAAGAGATGGACGAGTTACTTCCAGGGAAGCCTCCAACTTTGATCAGCAAGGTGAGCCCTGCTTTTGTGGCAGAGAAGACGGGATGCTGCCCGTGCTGGTTTTGCAGTAGCCCAGGGTGAAGTTCTGCCCCACAGAGGCAGCTGGTGAAGGCGGGGGGTATGGGCCATACCCGCACCCGTGGCAGGGGCTGTGTGCCATGCTCAGGGGTGCCCTGGAGCCAGATTTCATTCAGGAGGATGGAACCTTTCCCACCCACACAACAGCACAGCAGCATCCTCTATGAGCACAGAGGCTTTAATGAGTAAAGTTAATGGCTAATAGGCAATGGCCTCCCACCCAGCCAGCAGTCAGGCAGAGATGGACACGGCAGTGTCACACAAGTGGAGGTGACGTGGGTGCTGACACCTCAGAAGTGCTGAGAAGTCATGCAGCCAGCCTCTGTGAACCCGTAAATCACAGTCACAGAACTATAAAGCTGCTGGGAAGAAAATCACAGCGTTTCATAGGCAAAGCGTTTGGTGGCAATTTCATTTGCATACGGCTCTCTTGGGGGCTTGTGGTTTCAACCTTTCTCCTCACCATGGTGAGGGCAGGAGAGCAGGGCTGAGATTCTCTGGAAACCCAAGGCTCCCAGAGTCAGGGATTTCAAGCATACCAGAGCTGGGAAACTACCCAGGTGGACCAGAGTATGGGGATTGTAGTGTAAAAATAACAAATCCTTTAGTCTTCTCACAACCCCAGGGGGCGATGTCCATTGGATATGTCGCACCTTGGCTTTTCCTGGGGCAGCAGTGGCAGCCTGTGGTGCCAGGCTGTGGAGGAGCTCTTCCCTGTGAAGGGCAGGGGTGGATCGGTGCTTATGGGGGATAAACACTGAGTCCCCAGAGAGCCATCAGGTCCCGGCTCGGTTTACCATCCTGCAGAGAGGCACGTGTGAAGTCGGAGGTGGCCGCACACGTGCTGTGGTGTATTAAGTATAAACCAGCTAGGCTGAGGCCAGGGTGGCAGTGGGGATGGGGATGGAGATGAGGATGGGGAGAAAAGGGACAGGAGAGATGAAAGAAAGCAGTCTGCTTTGGCAGCTGCTGGGTGCCCTTATGAGGTTTGGTCTGTTTTGTAGCTCGACGCCTGCTATCTCGAGTAATTAACAGGGAAAAGAGAGGGCCTGGTTATCCATCCTTCAAGAGCAAGGGGTTGAATTGAAAGGCAGCACCTTGGAAGGGGATCAAATAGGTCTCGAGCTCCCTGCGTACTGCTCGGAAACTTGCCGCCGTGCTGCGTTATCAAGGTGAACAGCTTTAGTTCAATTAACGAGAGGCTCAGCGCGGAGCTGTGGGAGGAGGCAGGGCTGGGCGTTTGCACCCTTTGGGCAGGAGCCAGTGCGCACCGAGCTGCAGGCACCGTGCCGGTGTGCCAGGGCCACCAAAGCCCTCCATGGTGAGCCACGCTATGCTTCCCTTTGCGAGGGGACCAGCTCCCCCTGCTCACCTCTGCGCCGGATTTGATTTACCCTTTGGAAGAAGCAGCGTGTGAGGAACCATCGCTCTTTGTTAGCGTCTCCCTTTCTTCCCCCTCCTCATAAAATAACCCCCCCCCAAAAGCCGTCGTTGCCAGCGATGAGCTGCCGTCAGCTCACCGTGCGCCTAAATCCCCGCAGACGCGCGGCGCCGGGAGCCCGCATGCCTGCGTTTTCCCTGCCTGGGCTGCAGCTGGCTACGGCGAGCAGAAAGCTGCAGGTGTGATTTGTTCATTTGCCTCCACCTCCCCCCCCCCAGCCCCCCCTCTTGCTTTCCTTCCCCGCTGCCGTCTGAGCCCACCCAGCTCATCGCCGCGGCGAGACCCCGCATCCCACCCCGCGCCGGCTCCGGGGCAGCGCTGGCGGAGGGCTGGGGTGGCTGGGGCTGGCGAGTGTCTCTGTGTGTGTGTGTGTGTAGAGAGGAGGTGTGGGGGGGTTAATCTGACGCTACGAGGCTGGGAGAGGAAAAAAATGAGAACTATAAAGGCGGCAGCAGCCTCCTCCTTTTCCCTCTCCCCCGCTCCAGAGGATTAAGCCTACAAAAAAAAAAAAANCCAAAGCCAACCAGTGCCGCCGTCCCTCGGCATCCCTGGCCACCCTGGTCTGTGCAGGGAGAGCCGCCAGCACCGGCTGCCGCTCGCCCTCTTCTCCTCCACCTCACTTCTCACCTCGTCCCCAGCTCCACCGAGCACTTTCTGCCGGAGCCGCCCGCAGCCAGAGCCCTCCACCACTCCTACCGCTGGCATTACATTTTCAGGCTGGATGCTATAGGGCCGTTTCTAATTACCTTATATCCCCTAGTGGTCTATGAATAATGGTTAGTGAAGGAGCTCAGAAGGGCTGCTGAGAAGGGAAGCAAATGAAAAAAAAATGTCTGCAGCTTTCTGTTGACCCTGCATGATGGCATTTTTGCGCTCTGTGTGCTGCCTCTGCTGATTGCTATTCCTGGCACAAACACACACACACACACACAC
>WBNH01011838.1:372586-410557 GCA_013401255.1 Urocolius indicus
GGGGGGGGTTTGCTGTGTGCTTTTGTTTTAAATAACGAAACGGCGATGATTGAAAACATATGAATAGGATGCAATGCAGAGCGGGTGTGTAACGGGGGGGGTGGCGAGGGGGGAGAGAGCTGGAAAACTGCTTATACGACAGAAGCGGAGCTTGAATGAGTGTGGGGAGATGAAAGGCGAAGGGTCCGTCCCTCGCTGGGGTGAGGAGGCGGCGATTCCCAAAGGCAGAGGAATGATCTCGGGGTGGGGAAACCAGCTGGGGAGATGAGGCGGGGGGGGGGGGANCACATCTGGCTGCGCCTTTGGAAAGCCCCTCGGTGAGACTTTAACCTCTCGCTTCCCTTTCTCCCACGGCAGATTTTGCACACACCCCCATCCCCAAATCCTCCGCTGACATTAATAAACAAACAAACGAGGGAATAACCGAGGAAGGAGCCCGGCGAGGGGGCTCGGAGCTGCTGCCGGGGACGGNAAACCAACGAGAAAATCCAACCTGGAGTGAAGTGTGTGATTATATCCCATCCAACTTTGCCGGCTGCGGCGTTAATGGGGCTAATTGCACACGAAAAGAATGAAACCGGAGGAAAACATGCCTGTGCGTGGAAGGGAGAGAATGTGTGGGGAGGAGAAGTGGGTCCCGAGACCCTACCGGCCCCCCAAAAAGCACCGCCGAGGTGGGTGATACTGAGGCGGTCGCCAAACGTAGCCAGCTTGTGTTTATTTGGGTGGAAAGAAAGATGGAGCGAGTGGCCCGGGGAGGGCTGTAATCCCCCCCCCACCACCACCCCGAGAACGGCTCCGAGCCCGCGCCGGGGCTGCCCTTCGCCGCCTGCCCTGCCTGGCCTTGCTTTTGTGTTTGTTTGCTTCCAAGGCAGGGGCGGGGAGTTGTGGGGGGAGAAGGGAGCCGGGGGTACGGGGAGGCGGCGGTGGAGGGGGGGACGCGAAGGCGGGGAGAAGCCGTGAGGGCGGAGAGCCGATTTAAATTGGACTTAATGGATTCCCAGGGCAGCTTTTTTAGATGAAAGTCAAAATAAGAGCCAAAGTGAATCTCAGCAGACCTGTCTGTTGCATTAGAGATGCAGCCTTCCTCTCCCTCCCTCCCTCCCCTCCCTTTATTCTTTAAAAGAGAGGGGGGAAAA
This sequence comes from Urocolius indicus, assembly GCA_013401255.1. Lineage (NCBI taxonomy): Eukaryota > Metazoa > Chordata > Aves > Coliiformes > Coliidae > Urocolius > Urocolius indicus. The sequence continues at coordinate 373,726 of WBNH01011838.1, forward strand.
AAGTGTTATCCGTACAGAAGACGGCGTGGAGTTTCTCGTTCCTATAATGAGAGCTCTAATTGAAGAACTTGCAGCCTCTTGGGAGAGTCTTTACTGATCGCTGCTTTTGTTATTCATGCCGTGCTCTGTTTTCTTGGGTTTCTTTTGGTGGGGGGGGGGGGGGGAGGGGGGGNGGAGAGAGGGGGGCTGGCGCAAGTCTGCTGCGCCAGGCTCTGAGTGTGATGCTGTGTGCACTCGGTGGGCTGCAGGCAGGTAAGACCCCCCTGGTGCCCCCCCGGAGGGGCATGCCGGGGTCCCCATAGCAGGCTGGGTGGCTGCTGCTGGAAGAGCGTGCAGCTGAACTCCCGTGGGAGCTGGTGGGCTGAGGTGCTGCGTCCTGGCTGCGGGTGCCGCTCGTCCTCACAGGACCCCCTGGGCTGCGAGATGAATCCTGCCCAGCGTGGCACGCAGCGATGGCTGGTGCTGAGGGTGTAAAGTAGGGCTTGTGCCTCCTGCTTGGGCTTCCTGCAACAGTGGGGAACCCCACACAGTTGTGGGATGCCATGGAGCACCGTGGGGTGTCGTGGAGTGCCATGGCAGGGCTGCAGGATGCCATGGGGTGGCAGTTGGTGCAGAGGGCACGGTTGCAGCCCTGCTGTCACAGTCCTCGTGGCCCTCAGGGGTCTGGGGTGACTCTCTGCAGCCAGTGTCACCTGGAGGGGACAGGCCTTGTGCCAAAGCCACGTGGACCCTCTGCCCACCCAGGATGCAGAGCAGGACATGGCCAGCAGGGCCTGTGCCAGTCAAGAGAGGTGGGATTCCCTCCTCTCCAGCCTTTTCTATTGGGCAGCATTTCAGGATGGGGATGGGCAGGAGACTGGCAGATGGGGCTCTCTGCCAACGGGATTTCATCACCCCAACCTCTCCCTCCCAGGGAGGTGGTGGCTGTCTCCGAACCTTGTGTCCCCGCATGGTCCCACAGCGATGCTGTGCGAGGCAGCAGGCTGGTTTGGCACAGCCAAAAGCTCCTGGGGGGCAGGTCCCTATGGCCCCCCCATGTTCCTCTCTCAGCCCTGAATACCTTTTGCAGCCACAGCTGAGGTCTACATGGATGAAAACAAGAGCCATGAGCCTTGGGGTAGTGTTTGGGCAGGGCTGAGTCTCACTGGGGATGAGGATGTGTGAGCAGGACAGGGCTCCACCAGCCCATCGGCTTAGCGTGGAGGCAAAGCAGTTAACCTGGACATCCGATCTCCCTGAGAATTGTGTATTGACCCTGACAGCAATGCATCAGGAGCGACAGACTCTCCATCATCGATCCCTCTCTTCCCATCACCAAGTGTCGACACAGACGGTCACGGAGCTGCCTTTAATTTCAGGCCTCTGTCTCCAGCGCGAAACACTTAGCCATGGTCCCAAGGTGCTGCCAGGCTTTGCAAACACCTCCACGGGCAGGTTGCCATCCCCATTTTGTGGCCATGGTTGCTGGCATTTGCCAGGGGTGAGCGGCTGAGTCAGGGACGGGGCTCACAGAGCACCCAGGAGCCCTGGTTCCCAAGGCCATCGCGTGGGATGGCCCCCAGAGGTGACATTGCAGCCTTTGGTGGAAGGTGCCAGGGAAACCCTCTGGTGCGGTCCCCCTGTGCCAGTGGTACTGAGCAGCAGAGGATGCACCCAGGCTGGGGAGTCCTGGTCCTTCTGCAGCCCCCGGCTGACCTAGTCTGGCCAGGATGCCTCTTGCCCTCCTCACCTCCAAAATGGCCGTGGCCAAATCTGTTGGGCATGCCTTCACGTGCGTGTGTGCCACCCCCCTGGAGACCTGGTGGGGAGGATAGTGTTTTTCTTGACTGCCTCGATTTGGGGAAGGATGAAGGCGCTGGCGGGGGCCGGCTGACACGCCGCGTCTCCTCCTTCCCAGCATCTTGAGATTTCCGAGATGCACGCAGCCAAGCTGAGACTGAAAAAGCTGCTTGTGGTTCAAGAGCATCTCCTCGACGGAGAAGAGGAAGGCTTTTCATTCCTCCCTTTCTTTGGAGCTAGCCGAGCTCCCCTCACTGGTGCAGGGGCTCTTCCTGCTCCCCCCTGCAAGGGAACGTTAAAAGCCAGGGGCAGCGGATATCTTGACACCCCGTCAATCTAAGCCTTTTACAGCAGCAGTCTCTGAAGGCTGGCACTCTGCTGCACAGAAGAAAACAAGTGAGAAGAGGGGGGAGGCGAGAGCAAGCCTTTGCAGCCGGCAATCGATAATTGTAGTGTCAGTCACTGCCTAGGAAGTTCCCGCATCCCCACCGTCGCTGGCGAGGGGGGACAGAAGGGGAGGGAGGGCGAGAGCGTGGCTGTGCCCCGCAGCACCGGGCACAGGGCAGGGAGCAGCCGCTGAGGGTGAGAGCCCGGCCCCGAGCAGGAGCCTCCCGCTGCATTACTCACCACTTGAACCTTTCAACTCCCTCCCCTTGGGGATGGAGCAGGCTGGGCAGAAGGTGTCGACAGAAAACGCTCTGCTCTCTTAGGTTTAAAGGTTTGGTGGTTTTTTTTTTCCCCCTTTCCTTCTTTTCATTTTTCCCCTCTTCCCCAGCCCACTCTGTGTGCATTTGGGGCTCTGATATTCTCCAAAAAAAAATACAAAAGAAAGCCCCAAAAAAATCCCAACCTGGCTCCCCCTCGTGTGTGTGTGTGTGTGTGTGTGTGTCTCCATCTTAGCAAAAGCAGAAGTAAAAGATCAAGGAATTCTTCCTTTTGTGCAGCTTTCAAGACCAAAGATGTGCCGGTGAAAAGGGGAGGCTCAGAGTACCAGGCACACACAAGTGCTGAAGGAGAGGCTTCCCTTTTGTCTCCAAGGCAATCAACCGGCGAAGGGATCCACAAATTAATTAAAAATTGCTCTGGCTTGATTGAGTTATTCCTCCTCGCATCCCACCTGCCTATCAAAAGACTGGGAATGGCAGGAGGAAATTCCTAGCTCATTCCCAAACAGCTCAGACACATACTATGGACCGTCTCGCTCGCCTTTCATCCCAGGCAGCAAAGGCAATAAAAAAGAAGGAAAGGTTGGCGTGGTACACGAGGAGATCTCTCCCGGAGGATGCGTCCCTCTCCTGCGCTAACGAGGGCTGCGGTGTTTGGACGATTCAGAAGAGAAATGGACAGATTTACGTGTCACTCCTGGGCCAAATTGTGGTTGTAACTCCATGAAGTTGATGGAGATCCATCGGAGATTAATTTGGCCCCAGGTCTGGCCGCTCGCTCCGCGGGGAATAGGCTGGATCTCTGCCTTAGTTGAAACAAGAGGTATTCAAATGGGTTTGTTGTGGCTGCACTATGCCCAAGCAGTAGAGCCGAGCAAAAATCCCAACTGGTTGTATCCCGTGTGCCAAAGCATCATAAATACGCCTCAATCTGTCAAGTCGGGCATGATCTCTACCGCATTTACCACGGGGAACAGTTTCAGGGGGTAGATTTATACGTGGGGGGCTGTGTGGGAGCCTCCCCGTCTGCTTTGCTGAGAGGCTTGAACTCCATCCCAGCGTCCTGACGCGGGGAAGCCTTTCTCCCCTCCTCTTTATGGGATTTCCACCCAAACCGAGCCTTGTGCCAGGAGCGAGCTCAGCACTAGCCCAAGCGAGCCTGGCTCCCTCTCGCCGGCTCGGCTCCTGCCTGTTCAGGGCTCAGGCTTCCTTCTGCTTTGGGGAAGCAGCATCAATGAGCGTCCCCGAGCTGGATTCAGTGTTTGGTTTGCTGCTTTGCAGTCAGACCTTGCTTCCTCTGCTTTATTGTCATCTCTGCACTTAGTCACCGCTCGATGCCTCACCAGGGGACGCTGCTCCTGCTGCATTTATGGCAGCCACTAAAATTGGCACTAGGTGCTTGTGCTCCAACGGGGAGGGACACTGAGCATCGGGGAGGGAACCTGAGCATCGGAGAGGGAACCTGAGCATCAGGGAGGGACACTGAGCGTCAGGGAGGGAACCTGAGCATCAGGGAGGGACACTGAGCATCAGGGACGGAACCTGAGCATCAGGGATGGAACCTGAGCATCAGAGAGGGAACTTGAGCATCTGAAGGGGGCATTGAGCATCAGGGACAGAACCTGAGCATCAGGGAGGGACAGTGAGTGTCAGAGAGGTTCTGCCCAGCTCCATATGGTACTTGCCATTGTGTGGGGCACGCAGAGGGACTGCAGGGCAAGTTGGCTGCCGGATGGATCCCCTGTGCTGGGGATACACCTCTGGCTCTGCTGGGTCCCATCTGACTCGTGCCAGGAGGGGATACGGGAGTGGTGCTGGAAAGGGGCAGCACAGGCCACGCTCTCAGCTGGAGATGGCCATCACATAAATGAAAATTAGATGCTCGATAAAGTAGGAAAGAGTAATTACAAACGTTCACGGCTGCTGGCTTGCAGAGGTGTGGGCACTCGCCAATCCAGGGAGGCACGGCTGTTTCCCCCCCCCGAGGCGCCACGTCCTTCAGCTCAGCTGCCTCTGGGTGAGCCCCCCGCACCGCCTCGCCCTGTAGCAGCATGTCCTTCACCATGCCTGTCGCTGGATGATCTATAGAACAGGGCTGGCCTGTTCATACCACTGCCTTTCACCAGGCTGGCGACTGGATTCTCCGGAGGAGACTCTAGTCCTATCATAGCATGTCCTTCACCGTGACTGCTGCTGCGTGAGAGGCACGGCAGCGCCAGGCTCTAATACCTTGTAATTCACTGTGACTGCTGTGGCAGGACCTGCACTGTGCTGCGCTGCGGCAGCCCTACAGACCCTTTGGCTTTTGCAGCTGCTCTCTGGCTTCGGAGCAAGGGCTGGCTGGGAGGGAACACATGGTGGGGGAAGGGGGGGACTTGGAGGTGTCCCAGGCCCCCAGAGGGCACAGGGAGGGTGCTGAGCATTGTAGGGGCACAGTTGCATCCTGCCTTCTGAGTGGTTTGCAGGGTGAAGTCCCCACGGGGAGGGGTTGCTGGAGGCCAGACCCTGCCTGGGCAAGGCAGAAATCCCCATCTGAGTGGTCCAGGGTGAGAAATAACCCTTAGATGAAAGAAAAGCTTCCTTCCTCTGGGTGGTTCTCAGGCAGCCTAATAAATGTCAAAAGCCCAGCGCTCACAAAGGAGAAGGGGACATTTGACTACTGAGCGCGTTTGTTCCAGAGCTGATTTACTTTGAAGACTTGAAAGGTTCTCCAGTGTTTCCCTCTTCTCCCGTTTCTTTGCCAGTTAAGTGAAAATGCAGCCACTGTCGACAGAGCCCTTCCAGAGGCTCTGCCATGGATGTTTGCCGTGCCGTTCTCTTCCCCTCCCAGCGCCGGACGCCTCTCCCTCCTGCACCGATGGGGTTTAGCTCCTCCGTGGGCAGCAGGCAGCTGTTCCCCTTTGCATCTCCCGCTTCGCTCCCGTGCAAACCGTCAGCGGCGCCGCTCCTTCTGCTTGGACTGGGGAAGGAGAAATTTGGCCCCGTGGCTTTTCTTCCTCCCGCTTTCCCCAGCAGCCAGGGCTACATATCTGCAAGCAGCTGTAAGAAGAGCAGAGATCATTAGCTGGAAGGATCAGATGAGATAGTTTCTTAAAAGGATTGTCTGATTTCTCTATTGATCAGCCTGATTTAAAAGGGGGAGTTGGGTCAGAGGGCATAAATTATCATTGAAGGAGGGGTGAAGGCCTCAAAGGCTGTGCTGCACTTAGCTGCAGTGCTGAGGAATGTGTCTCTCTCGGTAGGGACGTGCATAGCTGAGTGCCGTGGCTGCCGGCCAAGTTGGGTCTCCTCTATGCTGAACTGGGAACTGAGTCAAGGGAAGTGCATTTAAACTTGGTTAAAGAGCTTTTTCTTTGCCAAACTGGTTTCTGCAACCCCCCCGCCAGTATTGCAGGGGTGGGTGGTTGGGGTCATAGAGGGAAAGGGAGCAGCATGTGGCCCCTTGTGACATTTAGGGTGCAGCGATGGGTCAGGGGAGCTGTGGGGGTCCCACTGGCTGTGAGTGAGTGAGCAAGCGAGCTCCTGGGAGGGAGTACGCTCTCGCCCCACAGAGACCTGCAACCTCTCCTTGGCTTTCCCCAGACTCCCTGTGTGGTCTCTGGCGAGATGTTGATCCACAGGAGGTTTCTGCCTCCATGGCTGTAAAATGAAGCTAATCTGCAGCCTGAGGTTGCTGCTTTCCCTGTTCTTGTGATCGCTGCCTGGGGCTCCCTCGTCTCCTGCCACCAGAGTCACGGGACTCACAGTCTTTGCAGCAGCCCCACCGGCCCTCCAGCTTATGGGGAGAGGATCAGGAAAATATCCAGAGAAAATAAGACACTGGCCCTGTTGATTGCAGGGGTTCCAGCTTCAGGGACACACCACATCAGCTGCATCAGCTTGTTCTGCAGCAGCATGGAGCCTTGCAGCACTCATGGGGCTCCCTGGGCAGCTGGAACTGTACAACCATAATTACTGTTCACTGGAGGTGCAGCTCCAGTAGCACACAGTGGCACGAGCCACTGACTGCTGTGGCACTGGGCAGCAGCATGTTTGTATCCATCAGGGTGCAGGGAGTACCTGCTTCTGCAGCAAGTCTCACTGGTGCTGCCTTCTCACTCTTGGAGCTCCAGCTTGGCCCCCAATGCCATCTCCCCAAGCCCAGCTCAGCACGAGCCCCTCAGTGCTTCTCAACAGTTTGCTGCCCGGGAGGTTTTGGCTGGAGCAGGAGACTTGGGGTGTTGTGAGTCGGTGTGAGCTCCCTGTGAGGTGCATGACACAGGGCCAGTCCTGTACATTGCACTCCTTCTTTCCTCATCCTCATCCTCATGATGGCAGACCCCCTTGTGCCTGGGTCAGCAACCGTCTCTGTCTTCTGGGATTTGCACCTCATGCCTCCAGCTGTGCTGGCCAGGGACAGACCGTTGGGATCTGACAGGGTCGTGCCATCCTGACGAGGTGTGATTTGCAGCCAGGGCAGGTTGACTGGTGAGGAAAAGCTGCAGGAGCAGCTGTGAGATGCTACAGCATCCTCCAGTCAGGGGTTTGTACCCTCAGTGGGGTTTTGTTCCTCCTATTTCTGGCTGTGCTAAAATAAAATGATGCAAGAAATGTTTCTGGAACACCATCGAGGTAAATACAAGCAGAGCCATCCCTGGGGGCTGTGGTGGGGGCTGAGCTGCCCTGATGAGCACTGCTTTAGAGCATCTGCATGGAGCAGTGCTATAGAGGAGAATGATAGAGCCACGCTGCTGGTGTCCTCAAGCTGGGGACATATCCCAGAGGTGGGTCCATCTGCCTTTCCCCAGTGCTGCCCCACATGCCATCAGTGCCACTGGCGTGGCTGAAGCTGCTGCTCACCCTGGTGCTGCCCATCCTCTCACTCCTGCCCTTGCGTGCTCTCCTCCCCCATGCACAGGGATGTTCCTGTGTCGGGGACAGCCACACAGCGTGCGGCTTGGGACTGGAATGAGGTGTGCCAAGTCATTATCATGGGTCATCTCTGCCAGGCGGAGAGCAGGGGACTGACACTCGAGCCCAGGGCACAGCCGGGTGCTGGCAGCGTCAGGCAGAGGGGTCAGACCCGGCACATGGGTGACCCAGGGTGGTGGGGGCTTGTGGCAGCCCCTCAGGAAGCTCAGAGGAAGCGAGAATCAATTCCAAGCATCCGCGTGGCATCGGCCTCCCAGCACGGCCATGGTAGCAGCCACCAGCAAGCGGTGACTGGGCCAGCGTCCTCCTGGAAATGTCAGCCCACCGCCAGCCCGCCGGCGAGTGCCAGGACGCGGTGGGAGGCGGTGACTCGGCTTGCTGGCGTTGGCTACCATTTTAGAGGAAATGTGGAGCGGCGGGTAATTATTTCTCTTTCTTAATTGAAATTTCAGCCTCAGTGGTTTGCGGGAGCGGGCGGGAGAAGGAGCTCAGGCGAGTGACACAAGCACGGGGCTCGTCATGGAATGAGGGGGAGCGCGAGGGCACCGAGCCCGCGGGGTGGCAACGCACCTCGCGGCTCGCATGGGGTCCCGTAGCCCATGGCACAACCCGCTCCTGCTGGCAAAATAAAACTCACCCTGGAAGTGCAGAGGTTTTATTATTTTCCTTTTTTTGTTCTTAGGGGAGGAGGATGCTTTATTGTTTCTTTATCCCTCTATTTCTGTTTTGCTTCGGATGGAGGGCCAATTAAATGAAATTACGCGCTGCAGTCTGGCACCCCGCGTCGGCTCGGAGCAATCAGGTGTAACGCAGCATGGCTGATGAGAGCCAATCAAGATGTATAAATGAGGTGTTGACATTCAAACAGCAGGTACCCGCGCCGCCCAGCCGCAGCCGCGCTCACGGGCTGTCGAGCCCGCGCCGTGGATTCAGCCACGGGGCCGTGACAGGCGGCAGAGGGGCCGGTGCCCAACGGGGCAACCACGCACCGCTTCGGCTTGAAAACGTTTGGTGTTAAGGGCAATGGTGGGGACAAGCCGAGTGGCCTGCGCTGGTGGCATTGGCATGCGGGCGGGTGGTGGACATCCCTACCAGGAGCTGTTTGCTGGCAGCCCCCGTGGCCAGTGCCGATGCACCACGGGCAAAGAGGTGGAACAGCTGCCAGGCCCTTTGCACTGCTTCAGGGTGGGTGACAAAGCAAAATGCTGTTGCTTTGGGGGAACTGAGGCTCAGGACAAGCTGGTGGACAAGGGCTGCAATGCTGGAGCCTGGCTTGACCCTCCGGGTTTTGTGTTTCCATTGCTGAGACTGTTTTGCCTCCGCATGTCCTGGGGTCGAATGGTGGTGGGACACATCCATCCCCACATAGAGGTTGCCACTGCCCAGGGACTGTGGTTGGGGACCTCGCCGTGACCACCGTGCTGGCAGGTGCGGAGCCAGCACCCTCTAACGCTTTGTCACCCTTCGCTCTCAGGCTGACCGTAGCTGCCACCATAGGATACGGTCACCCCTTTGCCAGGAGGTGGGGGCTGGGGGGCTGGTGATGTGTCAGCTCCGCACCAAATGGGAGAAGCTCAGAGGCTGTCCGGGGAGGAGAAAGCGGCTCCATGGCAAAGAATCTCATCATCAGCGTTTCCTGTCTCACGATGGAGAAATCGCGTGTTGTGAGAGGCTCTAAAAATAGGCTCGGCAAACTTTTAACCACATTTGCAGATGTTAAAGGTAAAGCCTGAGCAGCCCAGGGAGGGAAGAAAACGTGCCCAGCCGTGGCTCCCCGGCGTTAACGCTCAGCACCGCCGGCTCTGGCTTGGGGAGCCAGATGGGAGGGAGGGCAGCAACTCCGGGCTGGGCAGTGGGGCTGAGCCGCCACCTCAACACGCCGCTCTCCTCTGTGTGCGGCCCCGCTGAGCGCGCGGGGGAGGACATTAGGAGCAGGAGCACGTAGCGGCAGGCTCTGTCTAACAGCGCTGCCGCCTGACCCTGATTTGTAGCAGGGCTGAGCAGGGAGGTTTGCCGTAGCGTTACAGCTCTTCCTGTGGTAATAGCCAGCGAGGCCTCACACTCACGGTGCTGCTGGCGACGCGGGGAGGCCGCAGCCACCGGGGCGGAGGGGCTGGAAAGGAGAAGCTGCTGTAGGTGGGTCATGACGCACTTGTTTGTGACGGGAGGGAAGGCGCACACGAGTACACACGCTCTGCCAATGCAAACAGCAGTGCCAACAGGGTTGCTTCTCCCCAAGGCAATGGTTCTGGTGCCTGGGGTGATGGCAGAGACATGGCTGGGTGCTGCCTGTCCTTGTTCCCTCCAGCCCTGTGGCCGGTAGCTGGTTCCACATGCTGCAGCAGGTGTGTGCCAGCAGCACGGTCGTTTCCCTCATCACCTACCCCTACGTCACATTGCCAAGGCTGGCGTCATTTGGGGGCAGTGACTAGGGCTCCCCGATGGCACCCTAGGGATGTTGTTTCACCTACCCAGTCTCTGCCGTGCCAAGAGTGACAGTAAGAGGGTGCTGGCCCGGCGTATGCCAGCATGGTGATCACAGCAAGGTCCCCATGCACCATCTCTGGGCTGTGGTGGTGTCTGTGTGGGGATGGATGTGTCCTGCTGCCATTCGTGTGTGTCTGTGCAGGGCTGGCAGGGGGTGTTGTGCCTGTGAAAGATGAGAGAGGGAGCACCACCTGCGAGCATCACTGCATGGTGCATGGTGCAAGCCCAAGTGGGAGAGGGCCAGAAACCTTTCACCTGGCAGATGTGGAAGGTTGTCTCGGGCCATCAGAAAGACGAAAGAGCCAGAGAAGAGGGAACAATTAAAGGGAAGAAAATGAGATTCCTCATGTTACCTTAATAGCCCACTGCTGGGAACTCACAGGCCCTCGGCACCCCTCACACACAGCTTGGTGCCAGTGCACAGGAGGGCAGCGTGGCTTTCCCCTCAGGAGGGGGCTCCCCGCGAGGTTTTTAATGGTTGCTGTTTGTGCAGCGGCTTTGAAGGAATCCATCTCTTTCCGTCTGCCGTTTCCTGGCTTCACCTCTGTTCTGCCTGCAACTGCTGCATCCTCACAGCTGCTCCTGCGGTGGTGGGTTGGATCATCATCAGCCTTTTACCTGTAACCCTGGAAGGAAAGAAAAAACACCTGCCCCTCAGGGATTTATTTAGCTAAATAAAAAGAAACCCAAACCAGCCCTCAGACAGGCACAAGCAGTGTTATACCTTGCAGCTGGGTGGCCGAGGTGCTGGGGAGCACTAGTCCCCAAGGATCTCTGTGTGAGAGAGTTGGCTGTGCCGGGATGGTGTTTTGGCAAAAGGCATCACCTTGCTGGTAGGAATAATAACCAGGAGAGGGAGGGGCTGGGGCAGGCAGACAAGCAAATCCGTTTTATCAGACGCCGCATATTTTATGAAAGCACATTTCAGCTCTTCAGCCTTGGAAAGCTTTTCATACCCTTTAATTTTCTAATAAAAAGGAATTACATTTGCTGAAAAGCCAGTAACAAGATTCACTGTCATTGTCTTTTGTACAGACCATAATTCCTGGCTTGGGCTCCTGCCTGCAGCCCCGTTGTGTGGTCCTAGGTGTGTGGGTCTGGCGTGCTGGCAGGGGCGTGCGGGAAGCCACGGCTGTGTCAGCAGCGGGCAAGGGAGAGCTTTGCCAGCCAGAGCTTGCGGCAGCCACGGTGGTGCCTCTTGGTGTGGCTCCCTGCGAGGTTGTGAGGGGCCTGAGGTGATTCCCTCTGTCCACGTGTGCCAGTGAGCTGTGCTGGGGCAGCTCTGGCACACTCAGACCCACAGGGCCCTTCCTTAGCCTTTGCCAGCTGCGGAGGCATTTTGTGGCCCCCTCATAGGATGGGGATTTGGAAGGGTACAAAGGACAAGGTGCAGAGGGGAGCGGTGCTTGCTGCACCCCACATGGCAGCAGGATCTGGATCAGGCCCCGCTGCTGTGCCATTCAGCCTGGAGAAGAGGAGGCTCAGAGGAGCCCTCACTCTCTAAAACTTCCTGATGGGAGGTTGCAACGAGATGAGGGTCGGCCTCTTCTCCCAGGTAACAGGTGATAAGACAAGAGAAAATGGCCTCAAGATGTGCCAGGGGAGGTTTCAATTCAAGATTAGGAAAAAAATTCTACACTGGAAAGGTTGTTGGGCACTGTCCCAGGCTGCCCAGGGAGGTGATGGAGTCCCTATCCCTGGAGATATTGCCAAGCCATGGAGCTGAGGTTCTGAGGGACATGGGCTAGTGGTGGCCATGGCAGTGTGTGATGAGTGGTTGGACTTGCTTAAGGGTGTTTTCAACCAACTGATTTTATGATTCTATTATTCTCTGACCCTACCTGGTTTTACACTGGTGAGGCAGTGGGGGTTCCTCATTCCCCGCAGCCCAGTGGCGGGGAGGAGAGCTGCCAGTGCTCCTGTCAGCCCTCCCATCACATCACCCATCACAAGATTTTAGTCCAATGAGGAACTAGTTTTTTTTTCTCGCCGGGAATCCCAGGGGCATGGGTTAGGATTAGGGTTAGGCTTAGGGTTAGGGCATGGAGCCATCAGGCACTGGTCCCTCCTTCGGGCATAGGCAGCAAATCTGTGCGTGTAGGGAGGTGATTCTTCATCACCTTGTGTCAGATAGAGTAAGGCTGGAGCAGGGACCTCTCATCACTCAGCTGGGAGCTGCTGGCACCTCCCAAGGGTCCAGATGTGCCAGAGTGACTGCTCTCCTCTCCATCCTGCACTGGCTCCTCTCTGGGAGCCCCAGCTCCTGCCAATGGTCCTGCTGAGACATTGCTCCTTGGCAGCGGCTGGCTGTGGTTGATGCAGGGTGGTTGTCTTGATCTTGCCCCCCCGGAGGAAGCCATCCCCCAAAACCTCAGAGACTCAGTGTCTGCTCATGGGGTGGTAGTGAGGGGAGAGCACTGGCACAGCCTTGCTTCCCAGCAGCTTTGCCTTGGCGAGGGGCACAGAGCTGGTGTGGCAGGCGGAATGGCTCTTGAGCCAAAACACAGCTCAAGAGGCGTGCGAGGTCCTGGCTAGGCTGGTGGCTGGAAGACAACTCTACCCATCCCTTTGAGGTTGATGGAACAGGTTGTGGTTACACGTGTTGGAACAACCGAGTGTGTGCAGGTGGCCAGAGACGGTGAGCCAGCGTCCCCTGACTCTGCAAGCCCAGCTGGGGAAGAGGCTCAGCTGGGCAGCGGATGCTTCGTGGCCACCCCCCTACTCCACTGGGCATTTCCCCTGCAGGGTGCAGGATCTGGCATGCAAACAGCAGCAATGGCACGGGAGAGCTCAGCAGACCCGGGCTTCCCAGGGCACCCGCAAGATTCCCCACCCAGCCACAGGCAACGTGTGCCTGGCTGCTAGTTGTGGGGCGGCAACAGCGCGGCCTGGCTGAGGAGGGCACGGAGAGCCACCATCTTCTCCCAGCTCCTCCAGTTTCCTGGCAGTGTCAGGAGCCCTTTGCAGGCTCAGCTGCTCCCCATTTTTCTCTGGGGGCGCATTTCTCTCCAAGCACTCCAGCCGCAGCTCTGGCTTTGTGATGCGGTTCCCAGTCGGCTGCCACGTGGCACCGGAGCCGCGATGCCGCAGCCACCGGCGCTCCTGTCTCCCTCCAAGTTGCTCATTTGAAGTTTCAGCTCGCCAGCTGTTTTCGTGCAGGGGAAACGCCAAACCACCCCACAAACACCAATAAATGCCTTCTACATCCTCCCCCCCCCCCCAATTCTCGTTTTCATTCTTACTTCCCAGCTGGTTTTGGAGGGGAAAGGGGTTTCAAAGCTTTCCGTAAACGTGTGTAACAATAGGAAGCGTTGCCTTTTAGCCTGCGGCCGGCACAGTTTTAAATGAGGTCCCAGGTAGTCATGGTTACCTCTCCTCTTCAGTAAGAGATGACTTTTATTTCCTGCCTTTTGTATTTGCACATCTCAGATATACATTCTCCTAAACCATAATTGGTATTCATGGATAGACAGGGACGCGGGAGTGAGCCGCCGCCAAGAGGGGAAGAGCCAGATGGACGCAGGGGGTGTCAAGGTCTCCAAGCCCCTAAACATCAGGAAATCTTAATTTCAAGTCATTTTTCCTCCCCTGGCAAGGGCGGAAAAGGCAGGTCTGCCTCTCTGCAGCCTCAGGGCTTGTCCTGATCCCACCTCCCTGGCAGCATCCCACTTAGTCTGGATGCTGCCCCAGGATTCAGGATTCGCCCTGCCCACGAGCATGCAAGCTTCTCCTTGCAGAAGGGCTCCCCAGCACCCTGCATCCCTTCCCAAGCATCCTTCCATCGTGCCAAGCTGTGAGGGTGCCAGAGGGGCCGCCCTGTGCCCCCAGCCCCGAGCAGGTCACAGCAGGGCAGGGTGAGGGACGGGCAACCCTGAACCCTTTGATTTCTCAGAGGTGAGGAGGGAAAGCAGACCGGCAGGGCTGGAGGCTGGCGGCGGGCACGGCCCGGCGAACGGGTGCGGGAGGGAGAAGCACTCAGCAATGATTGATGAAAGATCATAGCCTCATTCCACAGGATCATTGCTCAGAGTGTGGGCAAAGCTGCGCGTCCCAGGGGGACCATCGCCGGGATGCGTGCGAGCCTGTGTTTCAGGGCAGAGGGGATGGAAAGCCACATATTTTATGCCTCTCTCTCTTTTCTTTTCTTTTCCACAACCCCCCTCCCCTCTAAAGCACCAGGAAAACAAAAACCCAAGCTGTCTAATCAGACAAGCAGATTCCACCCACTTCCTTGGAAAACTTGCATTTGCTAGGAAATCATCTCGCTGCATTTATAGCAAGCAGAGTGCCCCAGCGGTAGCTCGTGCCTTTCTGGCAGGATGATAACCAGCGCTGAACAATTATTGCGCTGGAGCGGGAGCAGCAGACATATTGGCTTTTCTCAGCCAGCAGGAAAGAATTTGCAAAACTAAGCAGGCAACTGGAGCGGCTCAGCTCGGCTTTGCGGCGCTGGATGCGCCATGCCGGGGATTCGCAGCTCCCCACGTTTGCCGGTAGCGGCATATCAGGGACTCGCACACCGCAGGCACCTGGGTTCCTGTTTACATGTTTGGCTTTTCGATTGGTTTGGGGGTTTCTTTTTCTTTTTGTTTTTGGTTTTGGTTTTTTTTTTTTTTGCAAGGGAAGGACCTGGTTTTGCTGCCTGGAAAATGCCTCCGGTTGCCAGCTCCTCCCACAGATGCTCAGCCTCCCCTCCCCAGGTGTGTGCTAAGGCTGGTGTGGGGGAGAAGTTGTTTGCTGCTTTCTATTTCCCCCCACCGCCACCTTTAATGAGAAAAATGTGTTCCTGTCAAGGAGGTTGTCCTTAGAAAATCCGTTGCTGGGAAGAAAGGCGGCCGGCTCCGTGACATTTAGCTCTGCAGGGCCGCGATTGATGTGCAGCAGCCGGGAGCCTTCCCTGTGCCAGCCTGGCCGCCCGCAGCAGCGCCGGGAGGAGCAGGGTCAGTCTTGGGCTTCTCAGGGTAATCCCTCGTGGGGCACAGCCCCACTCAGGGCAAAGCTCCTTTTTCTTGGTTTTAACTCCAGGTAGGGATGTAAACAGGATTGCTAGAGCGACTTGTATCCCGCAGAGGTTTTTGCTCCTTTTCCCAGCAAAACTCCCCCTGATTGAAGGTCCCACATCCGCCCTCAGCATGCCGCATGGGTTGGCCGGGGTGGAAGCAAAGAAGTCTCTTCTCTACAGCCTTGTCTGGCCCCCGTTCCCCTCTTCCTGCTCACAGCAGTCCCCTTCCCGGCTGAAACACTTCCGAACAGGATTGCTCTGATGCAGAAAAGTGGCACGGCGGGGTTTCGGCGCAGATTTGGCCGCTGCTCCTGCCGCGGGTGCTGCCTGGCAGGGACGGCGGGACAGAACCCGGCCTGGGATATGCTCCCCGGCCCTGCTCCGGATGCAAACTGCCCATCAGTGGCAACAGCGACTGATGGAGACTCCAGTATATTAGCAGCATTAATTAAGTTACAAAAAATTATGCATGTTATCAGTTATGAGACGACCTTTCATAAACTCAGTTATTAAAGCAATAAAGCATGACCCGCTGGTCCTAACCAGTTTAATGGCTGGCTAAGAGTGCGGTTTCTCACATAATACTTTTAGCAGGTCATTAGCTGAGCAATAGGATAACATGAAGGGCCCAAGTGATGCACACGGGTGGCAGCAGAGGCAGACACGTCTGGATGTGGGGGCGCGGAGTTTGGGGAGCTCGTCCTCCTGCGCCGCTTGCGCGAGTGAGCGTGGTCGCTGGCGGTGGCTGCTGCCGGGGCTGCTGCCAGCCTGGCTGTGCCATGCTGAAGTCCCTGCGCAGTGGGGAAAACCCATCCCAGGGGTGCTGGCAGGGCAGGTTTGGGGCTGGTGCTGGTCCCCCTGCAGACACGGTATTGGCGCCCAAGCCTGCGCCGATGAAGGGAGGTGGGATGTTGGGACATGGTCGTGCCGGGGCTCTGAGTTGCAACCCCAGTGCTGCTCTAGGACGAGAGGCCCTGACTTTCCGTGGGGCAGGAGGAGGGATGAAGGGGCCTGAGTTCCTCCAATCTCACCAGTCTCTGTGTATGGATGGTGCCAGTCTCGGTATATGGACAGGGTTGGTCTCTCAAGGCTGAGACACTGATTTGGGGGTGCCCAGGTTGGTCTCTGTGTCCCTGCAGCACCCAGGGGGATGTGCCACGTGTCCAGGGCCATCCAGAGGAAGCCACTGAGCCCTGGCCATCACATCCTGCTCCCTACATGCACTGTTGCCATTCCTCAGTGCATCCCAGCCGGGTGCTGATGCCCTCCCTACCCTTGGCTGTGCCACAATACCTGTACAGGCTGAGAGTTGCACAGTGCCACCGGCACCCCCAGCACCCCTAAAGTACCTTTCCCTGTCCCCACCAGTCATTTCCAAGCACTGACCCTCTCTATAAACAAAGGAGAGGGAGAGGGAGGGTGGCTGGCATGTTAATATACTCTCCCCCCCCTCTTTTCCTCCCTTCATCCCTCTGGGAAAGGCCTTTGCAGATATAAGCAAACCTTGATTAAAAGCTGCCTGACAGGCAACGGCAGCAGCAAGCAGCAGGCAAGGAAGCTCTCCAAGTCCAAAGGGAGCTGCTTCTGCTGCTGCCGCTGCTGCCTCCATTCTCAGATGTCCCTGATCCTTTAATCAATCACAGCTGCGGAAGAGAAGAGCAAACACCCGTGCCGGGGCAGAGGTATGTGCATGCATTCGTTCCAACCGCAGCCAAGGCACCGGGGCGGCCACACGCCTTCGGCTGGAGGCACAGAGCCATCCCCGGGCTTGGAGCTGCCCTTTCATCTCCCGGAGACAGCAGGAGTTGTGTTCTCGCTGGTCCCTCCCACGTCCCCGCAGGACCCGGCATGGAGGATGGTGCCCTGGGGTGCGGGCAGCAAGATGGTTGAGGGCAGCCTCTTGCCCACGTCCGCTCCCTCCCCGGGGTGCTCCGGTGCAAACTGCATCTCTGGGGGGGAAGGATGCTCCCTGCTGCCATCCCGTGAGCCGTGCCGTGCCAGTGCTCACGTGCTTGGGTAGCAGAGAGCAGGGAGAAAGGGATGTTTGCAGATGGGGTACCCCCGTGGGGAGCTGCTGGGACGGGGACGGCTGTGGGGAACTGGCCACAACCGAGCCGTGCTTCAGCAGAGAGCCACGACTGGGCACGTGGTGCTGTGCCCGTGGCTTCTGGCACAGGAGCCTTGGGGATGGCCCTGGTGGGGAGCCGAGCTGCGTGCGGTGGGTGAGGGGTGCGCTCCAGCCTCAAGCCACCAGTGTGTGGAGAAGCACAGGCAACCTCCCCCCTTCCCCCCCAGCATCATCTGTCACCGAGTCCTATGTGTCACCGCAGGGCTTGCTCTGTGGTGAGGCTGGAGATGGGGGCGGAGGGAAGGGAGAAAAACGCCTAATTTTCCTAAAACACAGCACAATGCTGCGTGTGCTGCCGTGGCTGCGCGGCCGGCGTGCGGCAGCGGGGACCGTGCCCGTGCCAGGCCGGCACAGGCAGGCAGGGACAGCACTTTCCTGGCTTATATTATTTTTTTTGCCGTTGCTTATTTTTAGTGCCGCGTCTTAATATATTGTGACAGTGCCCTGGGACGTGGCTGCGCCTCCGGTCGTATGAGAAGGTGTCTGGGGCAGAGCCGCCTGATGCCGCAAATGAGCCCCAGCCAATCGCTGGCGCGAGGATGGCTAACGAGGCACCCGCCACTAACGGGGGTCCCCAGGGGAGGACGTCGGGGGGGAGTGACGGGGTGGAAGAACCGAATTTGTCAGGGTTCTGCAGGGGAGGGGCTTGCTCCTGGGGAACGCCAAGGGTTTAAAAGCCCTTTTCTGATTTCGTAAAAGGTGGTTCTGGTGACGCCAGGCTGGTGGCAGCAGCTGCAGCAGGGGCTGAGCCTGTGCCAGGGCTGTGACAGGGAGCAGGTGCCCGCACGGCTGGGGACACGCAGGGGTTTGCTGCTTTGAGCAGGGACCTCTTGGTTATCGGGGCATGCTGGAGCCACACTGGCCTCAATCTCCCTTCTGAGTGCTGCTTTTTGGGAAGGATTGAATGGTTTCCCTGCCAAAACGTGCCATGCAGTTGTGATTTTGGACCTGCAAGCAGCTTTTATCACAGAGAGGCAGCAAGCAGAGAGATGGGGACGTGGGGATCTTGCCAGGAGGCAGGTCGGGAGCCCATAAGCCAGAGGTCACCAGCATCATGGGTGCAAATCTGGTGAGGAGCCTGTGACTTGGGGAGACCTGGGTGTATCATGGTGCTGGTTTTGGCAGGAGGCATCTGTGTGTGGGCACTGCCTGCCCCCAACCCCAATGGGAAAGGATCTTTGTTGAATAACCTTCCTCATTAAGGTGAGCTGCCCCCTGTGTCAAAGATGCTTTATAAAGAAATCATACTCTGCCCCAGCCAGGCTGTGCATATGTAAATGGGGCAATGCACAAGCCCTGATTGAGACATCATGGGCGGCTCAGCCTGGGACCCCTGGGAATCCCCCATCCTGGGGGGAGCAAGGGGATCTGAAGGGTGCCAGCAGTGGAAGATGCCCCCGAGCCACCTTCTGGAGTAGCCCTGGGGCCTTGGCAGAAGCCATGGAGCTGCTTAGGGTTGGGATGTCTCCAAGTGTCAGAGGCTCCAGTGTCCCAGCTCCAGCACCCAGGCCCTCGCTGCTTCCAGTCCTCTCACTAGCATCACAACGTGGCTCCTGGCCTCTGCACTGCAGCACCTCTCTTGGATTGGGGAAGCAGAGGGGAAACCTGCTCATCCATCCCCTCTCTGGTTTTGTCAAGATGTCACTGTGAGCCCAGCACTGATAATGGAAGTGTGGGGACCCTCTCTGCTCCCTGCCTTGTCCCTGAGCTGGGATTAAATCCTCCTGATCACACAAGTCTGTCCTGTTGGAGTGCTCTGCACACACATTCAAGATGTTGGGATGTTCTAGGGTTTGGAACATACTGGAACAAGCTGCTGGAGCCAAAACCACCCTGAGCATTCAGCAGCTTTGGAGCCCATCAAGGGACACTGAGGGATGCTGAAAGACACCGAAGGATGCCAAGGTCCCTCACACAGCATCAGCACCCACTCTCACTGCTGCTTCCCAGGAAGGAGAAAGAGCTGAGGCCCCAGAGTGGACCCAGCAGCACCAGCCCCTGCCCCAGCGCCCTGCTGCAGCATCCCTTGTGCCCAGGCATCGCCACCTCTTTGTGCAAACACGGCTGCAGCTCGGCAGGGAAGTGAGCCCCTTGTTTTTTGGCAGCGTGTTGTTAATCAGCACGACCCAACGCGCACCGCCGCGGGCGCGCGGCTCGCTGCTATTTAAGGAGCCTACTTGAAATACACCTGCAAGAGGGGAGAGGAGCGCCAGCAAGTAAATAACCCAGCAACCTGCCGGAATGAAAACAGCGGCGGGGGCGCGCGGGCAGAGTGAGAAGAGGTGCAGCGGTTGAAGGGGGAAAAGCAGAGAGAGAGATGAAGTGCAAGCTGGCAATCAAGGGTCTCTGTCCCAGTCGCGGCCTGGTGTTCTGCAGGGATGCTCCCCCTCCCTGAGGCTTGGTGGGGAGCATCCCAATGGGGTCTTGGCCACATCTGCAGCATGGGTAGGGGGATGGATGGAGAGCCCCTTTCCCGCCTGCTTGCTCGATGTGTTTACCATGTGCCGCTGTTCAGCTCCTGGCTCCCCCCCGCCCCACACCCTGCTTTTCTGAAACATTATAAATCAAACAGCTTAAAACGTAAAGCATCAAAAATTCTAAAACCTTCATCTATTATTAACTGTGACAGTAAATTCCACCTCTGAATGTTTCACATAGCAACAGTTACCAGGACTCGGCATCCGAAGCTGATGTTCCAGCAACTTGCCATCACGGCGGCGCTGCCGGGACCGGCCTGGTGAGACGCGCCGCCATCTTCCCATGGGGTTGGGATGCCTTCAGAGAAACCTCCCCTCAGATTTAGGGAGCCCAACCCCGCTGCTGAGATGGGAAAGGAGCTTGGTGCCTGCACCTTGGGGTGCAGCATTATTTTGCTGAAAGTTTCCTGGTGGAAAACCTGACTATGGCCAGGGCAGAGCCCACACCACTGAAGCCATGGGGGATGGACCTAGCGACACCTTTGAGAGGGCTGGAAATGTCCTGGGGAGAAGGTTCAGGACTCCAGCAAGGGGCTGGGGTACCAGCCTGCTCTGTCCCCATGATCCCAGTCTGGCATTTCCCAGCCCGGTGATGCTGGCTTCAGGGACACAGGTACCAACATCATGCGCAGTGGCAGTGAGCTTGTGGTTTGCTGGGTGCCCACAGGGATGGAGCTGGAGCAGGGAACTTCATCCTTCTCGTCTGGCATCACGTCTCTGCTCTGTGTTGTGCTCTGTGCCCTCAGGCCAGGACAGCTCTAGCTGCTGGTGCCTCAAGTCGAGCTGCGTTGGGCTACTTTGGTTTGGATTTGGTTGCACGGCAGCACCAGGAGCCTGGTTAGAGGCAGAGAGAGCCCTGTGAGATGCTAAGCCTCATCTGGCGAGTGCCTGGCCAGCACACTGGCATCCCCGGTGCTGAGCTGTGGTCGTGGTGAGACTCACCCACATCCCCAAGCACCCAAAACTACCCAAAGCCCTCCAAGGAGGCTCCTCCAGGAGCACCTTCCAGGCCATGCCTGGTGCCCCCACATCCTGCTACGGGCATCATCACCACATGCACCGCCTGCCCACAAATCCCAGGGGCTGCCCACATGCCAGCAGGATCTGTGCCATGCCGTGCCATGCTGTGCTGTGCTGTGCTGTGCTGTGCTGTGCCGTGTCAGCTGCAGGGCCGGCCAGCAGCGGCTGCTCTGCCACCTCCCCAGGGACAGGCAGCAATTTTCCTGCTCTGAAGAAGCTTGTGAAGGTTTGAGTGAATCTGGGAAGCAAATCTAATTGGCAACCTGGTAATTCCTCGGGGGGACATGTACTTTGGTCATATCTAAGTACATTCCAGCCAGTGTTTAAGACACGCTGAATCCAAACTTGGACAGTCAAATACCAGCAGCTCTAAGCTCCTTATCTATTTCAGGCAGATTAACTCCTTAATCATCCCTTTTGGAAGTTCCCTGCCCCAAATTGCTCTCCCCTCCTCTTCCCCAACACCCTCCCTCCGGATTTTCAGCAGGAACAAAAGGAGCAGATTTTTGCCGGGTGTGAAAGGTTGGGATGGCACCGGCGGTGATTGACAGAGTCAATAACCAGGAACCAGGAGAAGGCCTTTGGAAATCAGCTTCCCCGGTTCACCTGCCCCTGTATTTGTCTTTGGGATTTGGAGACAGGGAGTGTATAATACTGTAATAATTTATTATACGACATTGAACCTCGATTTATGATTTTCAGCCCCCGTTCTTTTTTTTTTTACCTTGATTTCTTTTATCCTCCTTTTATCCTTATTTTTTTATCCTGTTCCCAGGGGATTCCTGCTCAGCATCCCCTTGCAGAGGTCCAGCCGGGCCTACCAGCTCCCACCGTGCCTCTCTGCAGCCCCCAGCCCTGCTTCTGGCAAGGGGACACTCATTTACGCCCCCCCCTTTCCTCCCCCAGCACGCCGGGACGCAGCCGGTGCTGGCCACTGTCACTCAAGGGAGTGTCGGAGCATTACGCTTCATTACCGAGCTGTCTGCTGCTGGCGGGAGATGACTTAGAGGGCAGAGCCTGGCAGCAGCGCAGCCGGATTCGTCTCCGGCAGACAGACCTGTCTGTGGGCAGACGCCGAGGCACAGCATCTGGGGGGTGCCCATCGTTGTGGGGTTTGCCGTGTGGGCGATGGGGAGCTGCTGGTCGCTGCATTTCACTTGAGGTGGAGCGAATTGGCACGGCCCAGTAGCTGCAGGGAAGCAAAAGGCAGGTGGTGCCGCAAAAGCGGACTGTGGGATGGCAAAGAGGGGCTGGGGTAATGCCCCCAGTGAGAGGGTCTCTGTGATGGGACTGGCACCACCGGTAATATTTGCTGATGCTCATCAGCATTGGCATAAATCTCCCCGTAGGGAGATGAAGGGGATGCTGGTGGCAAAGCCCCACTGCCAAAGCCCCACTGCCTTCTGGAGAGGGAGCAGGAGTGTTGGAGGGGACAGGGTGCAGCTGGGTGCCAGAGTCAATGCTTTGCCTGTCACCTCATGCTGCTGAAGGCCTCCTGCATTTGGCCATTGCAGCATTAATTTGCTGAAAGTTTCCCGGTGGAAAAACAGACTATGGCCAGGGCAGAGCCCACGCCACTGAAGCCAGTGGGGATGGACCTAGTGACACCTTCAGGAAATGTCCTGGAGAGGAGGTTCAGGACTCCAGCAAGGGGCTGGGGTACCAGCCTGCTCTGTCCCCATGATCCCAGTCTGGCATTTCCCAGCCCGGTGATGCTGGCTTCAGGGACACAGGCACCAACACCATGCACAAACCCAGACCATCCCAGAGGAGGGGAAACTGAGGCACGGCTGGAGAGTGGCTCAGCTTCTGAGGCAGCTGGGTTTCCTGAGTGCAGTCGGCTCTGAGCTGCAGTGCTGGGCCAGTGCCAGGTCCTGGGGCTGTGGCTTTGCCCTGCTGGAGGGCTTGGTGGGTGTCCATGGGCCAGCACAGCCATCTCATTCCCCAGATTGCTCACCCTCACGTGTTTGACTGCATCCACTTGCATCATCCGAAAGCAAGCGGCTCAGGAGGTAGCATGTGCAGCACAGAGCCAGGACCAAGCTGAGGATCCATTCGCTCTCCCATCCTTGGGACACCCTTCAATTCCTGTTTGGTTTTGTGTCACAAACCCTGTGGGGCCTCAGCGTCACCAAAGAGGATGCCACCGGGCACCCCACTTTCCTCCCCAAGACAAAAAGGGGTCTGGTAGCTCCTTGGAGGTTCGGCATCCGCTTCCCTCCTAGTAACAAAGCAGCATCTTGTTTATATAGTTTCAACAAACCAGCCTGTCCAGCAGCTGTGCCCATGAGCCAGCAGGTGGGAGGCTGCTCTGCAGGCAGGGTCTCACTGGCTATTTGCACCCAAGTGGCACAGAAAATATCACAAGGAGTCACTCATCTGACATGTGTGGGCCCTGGCGCGGGGCAGCGTGTCGGCACTGCCAGCCACCGCCAGCAACTACATTCAAGGGGAAACTGAGGCAGGGGGACAAAGCGGGGAGTGGGAGAGGGAGGGTTAATGTCAGCGGTTGCAGTGGTGATTGGAATGGTTAATTATTATAGGGATTGAAGTGAAGCAGGCTAAGAGTGGGAGGAGAGGGAGGAAGGAAGAGAGGAAGGAAGACTGATCCTGACCCTTCAGGCAGAAAACGAGTAAAGATTTCAAGCGGGAGCGTGCCGAGACCTGACCAGGTTGTGGCTTCACCTCAGCACCTTGCTGATGCTTTGAGGCTGGAGGGTTGGCTGAATGTCACCATGGTGGTGAGCGGCTGCCCCACAGCCACGGTGGTGGCCATTGGTGCCCCTGGCACAAGCTCCTCTTGCCTATCCTTGCTGTGGTCTGCCCAGACATGTGCACAGGCTGGGAGAGCCGGGTCCCTCCGTAGCCCCAGCCATATTTCCAACCTCAGGACAGGTTGTTTTTCGTCTCAAGGTTGCTGTCAATCCTTCCCGGGCAGCCAGCACAAGACGCTCTCCCTCCATGGCATGTCCCACAAGGAATTGTCCTCTTCCACGCCAGAGAGGGAATTTACCCAGGAAGGTTCAGGATGAGCATCTGCTTTGCTTTGGCCAACAGCCTATTTTTACCCTTTCCCCCCCTTCTTTTGCCTTTTCCTTTTTTGTTTTTGTTTTTGGTTTTTTTTGTTTTTTCTTTCTCTTTTTTCTCTTTTCTCCTTTTTTTCCCCCCTCTTTTTTCCTTTTCCCTTTCTCTACCTTTTCAAATCCTTCCTTGCCAGCTGGCTTTTTCCAGCAGCAGGAAGAAACACACCGGCTTGCTCCAGCTCTCACAGCCTCCCCCATCCTCCCTCAGCCCAACCCTCTGCCAACCTCCCAGCCCTGACATCAGGGGACCACTCCTCCTCTCCAAAATAAAGGAGGAAAAACCAAGGGGAGAGGATGGAGCTGGCGGATGAGCCGGATTTCCACGCGAGGGGGGTGAGGTTGAGGAGGCCACGGGCTTCCCCTGGCAAGCAACAGAGAAACCGGGGCCAGCAGAAACGTTGAGTCATGAGTGCGGTTCACAGGCAACGTGGGTTGTTTTTTTTTTTCCCCGAATAAAATTCCTCCCTGGGGAGGAGCTGAGCTGGAGGAGGTGGAGAACGAGCCGAAGAACTGTGCCCTCCAAATGGGGCATTGAGTTATCCATGGGGATGCGCCCCATTATGATGGGAATTCCCTGGGCAGGTCCCCCTCCCCCCCAGGATGGGGGAACCTGCCCAGGAAATTCCCCGGCAGCTGGATTGGAGGAGCAGTGTGATCTGGGGGGGGCTGCAGGAGATTGGGGACCCCATCTCTCCTCCTCCTCTTCGCTTCCCGCACCCGCCCACCGCCGCACGATGGGCAGCGCAGCCCCAGCTCCATTTATCATCATCTGCGGGCAAGTGAAGTGTGCAGGGAACAGCTGCTCCGGTCGGCTGAGCGCCGAATCGGGGGGAGCTGCGGTGACAGGGGGCCGCGGGGGGCTGAGCCCTGCCCTGTGGGTGCCATCCCGCCCCAGCCCTCCCCAGTCGCTGTGCTGGGATGAAGCGTTGGGATTGCGGGTGATGGCGGTGCTGATGGGGGGTTAGGGACTGGGAACGGCATTAAGGGAGTGTCTTGAAGGGAGGGTGCGTTGATACAGGAGGTGCCCAACTGTGCCATTCTCTGTGCCAAGCACGGCAGCGGCTGTGAGGTGCAGGGACAGACAGACAGACAGATGGCAGCAGCCCCACAACAGCTGGGAGGGATTGACCCTGCCCTGGGCAAGCCCCCCGGGTTCCTGTGCGCTGCAGGGTTGGGGGGAAGGGGAGATCTGTCTGTTTCATACATCCCCCCCAGTTCCTCTCATTCCCAGCTCCTGGGGCAGGATGTCCCACACACCCTGACCCCCCAAGCTCTTCCCCTGCCAACCTCCCCTTTTCTCTCCTCCCTTAATAATCAGATTCTCTGGAGCAGTTTGCGGTGTGGCAGCCGGCCAAAAAGGGTTTCTTTAAACTCCACCAGCTCACAATTAAACAAATCCGGGTCTGACGCTCCTTGATAGGCGCTTATTGTCCCTCCCTGAGAGCCGCCAAGGGGGGGTCCTATCCCCTTGCTCCCTACTCTCCCACACTGCTGCACCCCTTTGGAGGGTGTCAAGGGCTGGAAGGGGGTTTGGGGTAGGGAGCAGGGTGGCTGTGGTGCCAGTGCCGTTCTGATGGTGAAGCTTTCCCCACCCACGAGAGCATGCTGCTATTTTTAGTCGTTGATGGCGCAGCGGTGAAGGCGAGGGAGCAGCCGAGGAGCAGTAGGGCTGGGGGTGCTGGGTCAGGCCCCGTGGGATGAGCAGCAGCTGGGATGACAGGACGGAGGGCAGGGGGCTGGGAGATTCCCCCAAGGCCCAGGCACTGGGGGGTCTTCGATGCTTACCGAGGGTCCCCTGCCATGGAAAGCCCCGGACTGCCTTCAGAGGGCTCTGAATCTGGCCCTGCCGTGTCCCTGCCAGCCAAGGGGAAAGGAGAGGACAGGGGAGAAGGAAGGAGGGAGAGAGAGGATGAAAATAACACCAAACGCAGCCACGCAGCACAAATCCTCTCGAGCAGCAGGCAGGCTGCGAGGCACCGTGCAAGCAGGCGTCTGCCATAGCGGGACTGCGCCGGCCTGGCAGCGCCACGGGGCTCCCCAGCTCAGCTCCCAACATCACCGCGCCAGCCTCACGCCACGTGTCAACCCCACACACCACAGCACAACTCCACACACCACGGCGTGGCCCCAGGTCGCACACTGGCAGTGCCAGCGGGTCCCTCAGTGGCCTCAGGGGTGAGGCCAGGGCTGGGCCAGGCGCTGTGGGGCCGCCTGGGCTGTCTGTGCATCCTCATCCTCCCATGAGGTTGTAAGCAGAAGCGAGCGTGGCCGTGGGCACCATGATGGCCCCAAGTCCCTGCCTCATCCCTGGGGACCCTGTGGCAGGGACCCACACTGTGAGCCCTGGCTGCAACCATGGTGGCTGTGCTGGGACGCCAAGGGCAGGCGTCTCGCTGCAGCCCCATATTGATCACCATTGTGGGGGGCAGCGGGAACCAGGCTGGAAACTTCTTCGGGGCTGAGAGAGCACGTCTGGCAGGGATATGGCAGGGGGAGTAAGTGTGCAGGGCCTCTGGGACGTGGCTGCAGCCACCTCCCCCTCCTGGGAAGGGCCGTAACCTCGTTGCTGTCGACAGCTTGATTTGATGCCATTAAAGCATTTGCTCGGAAACAGCCTACATCAGGCAGCAACATCTGTTAGGGCCCTTCTCCGGCAAAGCTGCGGCAGAGCCGAGGGCAGAGCTGGCCTCTGGCTGTGCCGACAGGTCTGGGTGTTGCTGGTAATGAGCTTGTCCCCTCCAGGTCCCCAATAGCAGTATCTGACCCTGGCAGAGCCCAGTGCCTGGGTGGCCTGCAGAGAGATAGGGCCACGGTTATGGGCAAGGCACCTCGCTCGGGATGGGATTTCAGGGCCTCAGCCCCACACTGTCAACCCCAGCTGCAGCTACGTGGGTCTCATCCTGCCCCCCATGTCTTGACCTGTGTAAGAAGAGGCCTGGGGGTACAGAATGAGCCCCATGAGGCTGGGGGTTATCCTACAGACACGGCCATGGCCTGATACTGCCTGTGGGCTTCCTCCCACCCACCCACACACACACACGCTTGTGTGCACAGCACTGCAGGCCCCGCACACATGTGCACCCCACACACGTGTACACACCACACACAAGCACCCCACACACGTGTATACCCCACACATGTGCTCAGCCCTCACATAGGCTCCCTCTGAGCATCCTCACCTCGCCATGCCCCCGAGCGACCTGTCCCCATGCACCGAGTGCTTTGGCTCAGCCCAGCGTTGTCCCAGCTGTTTGGAAAACTAACAATGGTTACTTAATAATTAATACTAGAAGAGAAGAGGGGGGAGAGAAATGGTCCCCAGAAAGCACCAGCCCAGGATCTTCTTGAGACATTTTATTTTCCAAACCTGCCTCCATGCCAGCGTGAGGGGCCCTTTTCTCCCTTTAATTTTCTCACTGCTGCCTGGGGCTGCCCTAGAGGCCTGGCTTTGATTTTGCTGCCTTTGTTCCAGCAGCCCCGGCACAGGATAGAGCAGCCCCACACCCGTGCCACAGTAGGGGTTTTCGTGCTGCCCTTACCACATTTTTAATTGACCTGTCCTTTCCCCAGGCTCTAAGCTTTAACTGCATCCAGTTGCTTGTGCAGCTTGTGAGATGCAGCTGCAATACGGGGGAGCAACATGGAAAGCATCCAAAAAGGGAGTGGGGGTATAGGGGGGCGGAGTGTTGGGCTGGTGTGGATGGCACCGAGCCCGGCTGCAGCGGTGCCAGTGGGCAGCGTGTGATCGGTGTGTCCCTGAGCCCCCAGCAGGTATGGAAATAAAACTAAGCAAAGCCCTGCATGTGTATGTAAACCCCAAAAAGGTGCTGAGATGTTACCAGTGTCCACAGGGCACTGCAAGGAACAGATGCTGAGCTGGGCCTGTTCAAACCAGCGATGCGGTTTGTTGTGTGGCTGCACACAACATGCAGAGCCACACGCCGTTTGGCACGCTGTGATGGTGATGTGAGGACACATGGAGACACACATGCATCCCTGTCCCGGCTCGGGGCTGCCTGGCTTCGCTGGCACTACGGGGAGGTGTGTGAGGAGCCGGGCTGGGCTCAGACCTGCTGGCAAGCGCCGGGTGCCAGACACCACCAGCACCCTGTCCTCTGGCTCATTACACCCATTGCCTTAATGAAGGCAGAGGGGATAATGCTGTGGCACAGTGCCAAGGGTGCAGCACTGGGGAAGTCCCTGGGGAGCTGCAGACCCTTGGGGGTGCCCTAGCCCAGGCTCCCAAAGCCCAGCCCGCCACCAAAACAGACTCACATTCACCTCAGCGCCTCCAACTCGCTGGTGCTGAGGACAAGCAGGATCTCTGTGTGTGTGTGTGTGTGTCCCATGGCCACCAAGTCCTTCATTAGCCCCTGCAAAGCCTCTCAGCTGCCTGTGAGATCAAAGGGGTGAGCCAGGTGCTTCCCTGCACCTAACGTGAGCAAGCAGGGTGAAGAAATGGGGAGGTTTAGTGCCGAGGGTGGCGAGGCGCTCAGCTAATCACGGCTGCTGGTGGGAGCAGACAGCTTCCAGATGGCATCACACCGGGGCAGGGGGGTTGGCTGGGGCCAGGGGGGCTGCGGGAGGCGGCAGCAGGCAGAGATGGGCAGAGCAAGCAAGTTGAAATGACTTTTTTTTTTTTTGCAGCAGAGCCTGCAGTTCTGGCCCTCCACGCTGCTGCTTCCAGTAATTAGCCCAGTAATTAAAAAGAATGGCGATAAGCGGGGTGTTTGGAGGGACTCGCAGGATCCCGCTGTCCCCAGGGAGAGTGTGCAAGGAGGGGAGTAAGTGATTTACAGAGACGAGGGGCAGCGGGCGTGTGAAATGCAGAGGGGCTGCAGGACTCCAGCATGGTGCTGTGGGTCACCGTGCCACATGGAGCAGGCGGGGAGAGGGTCTGTTTGCCCTGCAAAGCCAGAGTAGGGAGCAGAGATGGGCAGAGGTCTCAGCAAACAGGGCCAGGAGGGCCTGGACAGGGAAACCCAAGGCACCCTTCTGCTCACAGGCACTGAGCTGTGGAGCAGGGCACACAGTGACACAAGGAGGTGTGATAGATGGTGATGCAGGGCCATGAAAGATGAGGTGACCAGACGCCAAACAATGGGATGTAGGGGCAACGTGAGGATGCAGAGCAATGCCAGGTTATACAAAGCCAGCTGCTGCCTTCACAGGGTGGTGCGGCAGAAGGTTGCAATGCAGGGCAAGGCGATGCGATGTGCTGCAAGGCGGTGAGGTGCAGGGCGACACAAGGCGATGCGATGCAAGGTGATGGGAAGCAGAGCAAGGCAAGGCAGGGGCAAAGCACTGAGTGCAAGAGAACATAATGCAGGGTGATGTGAGGCAACGCAGGCTGATGCAGTGCAAGGCGACGGGACGCGGGGCGATGGCGTGGCAGGTGCCATGCTCCGGGGCGGCCCCGCGGCACACACGGCGCTGCCCTTCTCGGCGTGCGGCCGCGCTCCTCGGCCCGCCGCGCTGCCGATGCTTCATTTGAATTCTCGCCTCTCTCTCTTCACAGATAACGAGCCCGCGCCATGCAGTCCTTTCGAGAAAGGTGTGGTTTCCATGGCAACCAGCAGAGCTACCAGCCGACTTCACAAGATACATCACGCCTGGAGAATTACAGGCATCAAAGTCAGGCAGGGCCGAACTGTGAGCGGCAGAGGCTGGTGGCGAAGGAGTACTACAGTCAGCAGCAACTGCCCTACTCGGGCTACGAGAACAGTGCCGTGGAGAAATACCACCGGGGAAACAAGCAATTAGCAGGGCAGCAGCTGCAAGGCAGGCCGGCCTTTTCCAATTACACCGTGCAGGAGAACAGCCCTTACCCGGCCCGTTATTCTGGGGACGAGAGCCTGCAGGCATGGGGTGGGCAGCCGCAGGCGCTGCCCGGCGGCGTGGCCAAGTATGAGGAGAACCTGATGAAGAAGACGGCAGCACTGGCAGGTGGGCGGCCGTACCATGAGCCAACGGCCGCCTCACTGCCCTTCCGGACTCACTTTCAGCAGCAGCAACAGCAGCAGCAGCAGCAGCAGCAGCAGCCGCCTGCGCTCCCCTACCCCAAGCTGCAGCGGCAGAAGCTGCCGAATGATGTCTCTGCACCCATGCCCTTCTCACAGAGCCCCCATTTCGGGCAGCACTCGCAGTCCTTCCCCGCCTCCTCCACCTACTCCTCGGTGCCAGGGGGCAGCCAGCCAGCACACTCCTACAAGAGCTGCACGGCGCCCTCGGGGCAGCCGCCGCTGGAGCGGCCCCTGAGCAGTGCTGCCAGCCTGGCCCCTGGCCCCCGCGTGCCCAACCTGCACAGCTACCAGCCCAACCGCATCGGCTACGAGCAGCCCCCTCAGCCACCACCGCAGCCCCCACAGCCACCGCCACCGCCGCAGCCCCCGCAGCAGCCGCAGCCCCCGCAGCCACCACAGCCCCTACAAGGGCGACATCACACCCCAGAGACCCTCCACTACCAAAACCTGGCCAAATACCAACATTACAACCAGACGGGCCAGACCTATTGCCAGGGCGACGCGCCGCCCGTCCGGACGTCGGAGCAGTACTACCAGACCTTCAGCCCCAGCGCCAGCCACTCGCCAGCTCGCTCCGTCGGCAGGTCCCCGTCCTACAGCTCCACTCCTTCCCCGCTGATGCCCAACCTGGAGAACTTCCAGTACAGCCAGCAGCCGCTGAGCACCGGCGCTTTCCCGGCCGGCATCGCTGACCACAGCCATTTCATGCCGCTGCTAAACCCTTCTCCCACCGACGGGACGAGCCCCGACGCTCAATCTGGGAACTGCAAAAACTTGCAGAAGGAGAAGCTGCCTGAAAACCTGCTGTCGGACCTGAGCCTGCAGAGCCTGACCGCGCTCACCTCCCAGGTGGAGAACATCTCCAACACCGTACAACAGCTGCTGCTCTCCAAGTCGTCTGTGCCCCAGAAAAAGGGCATCAAGACCCCGGCAAGGACCCCCGAGCAGCTCAAAGGGCAGCACTGCAGCCCCGAGAGCAGCACCTACTCGGCAGAGCAAGTGGGGACCCCCCTGTCTGACCCGCTGAGCACCCCCCAGTCTGTCCACGCTGAGACACAGGATGCCGACTATCTCAGCGGGTCAGAGGACCAGCTGGAGAGGAGTTTCCTGTACTGCAACCAGAACCGCAGCCCTGCCCGCGTCAACAGCAACTCCAAGGCAAAGCCCGAGTCAGTGTCTACCTGCTCCGTCACCTCCCCAGATGACATGTCCACCAAATCGGACGACTCCTTCCAGAGCATCCACGCCAGCCTGCCCCTGGAGACCTTCACCAAGTATGTGACCAACGAACGGGACTGTCCCCGGCTGCTCCTCAGCGCCCTGTCCCAGGAGGAGTTGGCTTCTGAGATCATCGTCCTGCAGGACGCCATCAGCGAGAAGGCGGACAAAGCCTGGGCCAATTCACCCATGCTGAGCAAGGAGGCCACCAAGTCCCCCTTCCAGCTGGAGAACCACCGGCCCTGCCTGGACTCCATGGTGAAGGGCGCCTGGCCCAGCCAGGGTGACTCCAGCACGCTCACCGAGCCCCTCAAGCTGGACAAGGCTTCGGGGGCCAGCGTGGGGAAGGACTTTGGCGAGGAGGTGTATGAGGGACCTCAGGTGGAGTTTGCGGCCGCCGAGTCCAAGGACACGCTGAAGGATGCTGCCCCGCTGGCCTTCAACTCCAAGCCCAGCATCCCGGCAGCAACGTCGAGCGCGGGAGCCGCCAGTTACAGCTGCTACTCAAACACCACCGCCAATTCAGTGGGGTCTGAGAACGCCATGGAGCATTTCGAGTGGCCTGAGGAGAGCCTGGGCGAGGCGTGCCTGCGGTGGAAGGAGCTGCAAGCTGCTGACCTCCCCAAGGGCTTGTTCCCGAGCAAAATGGGGGGTTCCTGCAAGGAGAAAAAAAATGCCTGCGGCTTGGATCTGTGTGATGGTGAGCAGCCGGCCAAGAGCGAGCCGGCCCGGGACTTCAGCCAGCAGGCAATGGAGGAGGAGGAGGAGACGACGCTGACCTACGATGAAGCGGCAAAGGCGGACAGCGAGAGGTGGCTGCAGGACACCCGGCACTGCTGCTCAGCTGGGGACTTCAGCGAGATCCCCATCATCTCTTCCCCGGAGCTGAAGGAGTCAGACCTGGAGGCTGAGGAGTACTCCTCGCTCTGCGAGCTGGCTGGCTCAGAGCAGAAGTCAGTGACATACGATGCCTCATCACCCAAGCCCCCAGAGATGCCCGCCGTGCTGTCCTCCAGCGAGGTGCCGGTGTCCGCCGAGGAGACCGTCAGCACGGTGGAGAAGGAAAGCTCAGCTCCCACCCCGCGCCTCTCCGGCCAGTCTGTCATCCTGCTGGGCCCCGCCGTGGGCACAGAGACCAAGGTGAAGAGCTGGTTCAAGTCCTCCCTGCCCCATATCCAGCCAGAGGAGGAGAGCGGCAGTGGGGAAGTGTCCCACCCGGAGGCGGACGATGCCGAATCTGCCCCATCGGTCATGGTGAAGCAGCAACTCACCCCCAAAAACGCTCTGGGGAAGACAGAGCCCGTCTCACGGGGCAAGAGCCTCCGCAACAAGAGGGTCCACTGCCGGCCGCCGGAGGGGGACGGCCCCAGCAGCGCCGTGCTGAGCCCCTTCGATGAGCTGCAAGCAGCTGGTGGCGGGGCCAGCGCCTGCCTCGGGCCAGACGGCCAGGTGGAGATACCGAGCAAGAACGCCCAGAGCCAAACGCCCCGGTTTCCAGCAGAGGGTCTTCCAGCACGCATGTGCACCCGCTCCTTCACCGCCCTGGCCGAGCCCCGCACCCCAGCCCCGCTGGAGGGGCTGAAGGCCCCCACACACCAGGAGAAGCTGGGAAAGAAGCCCGCCTGCGGCGTGAAGCAGCGGGTGGCTTTCAAAGCCAGGAAGCGCAGCAGCCGACCGGTGCCCAAGGTGGTCCAGAACGCCAGCGACACTGCCCTGCTGGTGCCTGGCTTGGTGGCGGCAGAGGAGGTGGCTGGGCCAACGCTGCCTGAGGGAGATGTGGTGGAGGCAGGAGAGAGGGACCAGCGGTCGATGATCCTGCGCTCCCGGACAAAGACGCAGGAGGTTTTCTACACCAAGAGGCGGCGGGGCAAGCGAGCGGCCGACGTCCGGCTGAAGAACTGCAAGGCGCCCAAGAAGCTCATCTCCAACAACCACCTCCCACCTACCTTCAAGCTGTCAGCCCCGGGCAGCCCTCACAAGGAGGGCAAGGTGGGCGCCCGGATGAAGCTGCCCAAAGCAGGGCCAGGCGTGGGGGGCAAGATGTCTGAGCGGCCCCTGCACTCATTGAAGAGGAAGTCAACCTTCATCTCCCCCATCCCTGCCAAGAAGAGGAACCTGGTCCTGCGGAGCAACAGCGGTGGCGTCAAGGAGGAGAAACAGGAGGCTCCCCCCAGCCTCTTCAAGAAGATGCCTGTGGCCAAGAAGGTGAAAGCCAAGCTGCCCCCCAAGAGCCCCGGCGAAGCCGTCCCAAAGCCCCTTCCACCGAAGGAAGCCCCCGACGTCTGCATCAAGATCACCTCCCGGGCGGCCTTCCAGGAGGCCACCAAGACCAAAGTGCTGCCTCCCCGCAAGGGCCGCGGCCTCAAGCTGGAGGCCATCGTCCAGAAGATCACCTCGCCCAACCTGAAGAAGTTCACCTGCAAACCGGCAGCCACGGCCGCAGCGGCGGTGGCGGCCACAGCGGCTGCCTACAGCAGCTCCCTGAACCCAGGGGTGCTGGAGAGGGAGCGGGCAGTGAAGCACAGCGGTGTCGTCCCAATGGCGGGTGACGTGCGGCTGCCCAAGCCAGCGGCAGCACAGAAGGCACCTACCACGCCAGCAGCTGAGCAGCTCTGCCGAAATCCCAACGGCCGAGCACCCAAGGGGAAGCTGGGCGGCGGGAAGAAGCTGTCTGCCGATGGCTGCCAGGGCGAGGTCTGCGTGCCGGCCCCAGGGGCACAGCCCAGCTCCACCGTGGCGGCCAAGAGTATGGGGCTCCTGCCCAAGAAGAGGAACCGCAAGGGCAAAGCGGCAGTGCTGGGCACGGCCAAGGCACCCCTGGGTCCTGCGCCACCGTCACTGCCGCGGGAGCGTGCCGCTGGCCCGGGCGGTGGGGAAGAGATGCCGCGGGAGGGCAAGAAACCAAAGA
Organism: Urocolius indicus; assembly: GCA_013401255.1. Classification (NCBI taxonomy): domain Eukaryota; kingdom Metazoa; phylum Chordata; class Aves; order Coliiformes; family Coliidae; genus Urocolius; species Urocolius indicus. Next base: position 407,427 of record WBNH01011838.1, read on the forward strand.
GCGAGGAGAAGGAGGCAAGAGGCGGCGAGGGCCCCCCCGAGGGACGCTCTAGTGCCGGGCCGGCGCGGGGGCCAAAGCCGCGGGCCAACCACTCCAACTACAACGGATACTCCAAGCGGCAGCGGAAGCGCCTGGCCCACGGCAAGGCCAAGGCGGTGCCGGCGCGGTGCAAGAGCCGTGGGAAGCGGCGGCGGCAAGCCCAGCAGGCCCCGCTGCTACCGCCCGCCGAGCCCGAGATCCGCCTGAAGTACATCTCCTGCAAGCGGCTGCGGGCTGACAGCCGAGCCCCCCCCTTTGCCCCCTACGTCCGCGTCGAGCGGCGCGGCGAGTTCACCACCGCCTGCACCGTCATCAACTCGCCCAGCGAGGAGGCGCGGCTGCAGCGGGGACCGGCCGGGCCAGCGCCGCGGCCACGGGCCACCTTGCCCTCCTCCTCCACCATGCACATGGGGCCGGTGGTGTCGAAGGCACTGAGTGCCACCTGCCTGGTCTGCTGCCTGTGCCGCAGCCCCGCCAACTACAAGGACCTGGGGGACCTCTGTGGGCCCTACTATCCTGAGGACTGTCTGCCCAAGAAAAAGTCGCGACTGAAAGAGAAGGCGCGGGCAGAGGGGCAGGGCGAGGATGCCATCCCGCCCGCCGGCTCCGAGCGGGCACCCCGAGGGACGGAGGGCGGCTGCGGTGCCGGCGGCAAGGCGTCGCGGCCGGAGGTGGCCGCCGAGGTGGCCAAGCAGAGCGCGCTGCGCTCCAGCCCGCGGGGCATGTTCCGTAGGCTGCAGAGCTGCTACTGCTGTGATGAGAGGACAGAGGGCGAGGAGGCGGCCGAAAAGCCCCGGCGACACGAATGTCACAAGGCCGAGTCCTCGTCGCAGGAGCCGGCGGGTGACACGCAGGAGCACTGGCTGCACGAGGCCTGTGCCGTATGGACCGCAGGGGTTTTCCTGGTGGCGGGGAAGCTCTACGGGCTGCAGGAGGCCGTCAAGGCGGCTGCTGACCTGGTAAGAGCCCGGCCACAAGCGCGTGGCATCCCCTGCCAGCCTCCTTCAGCCAAAGCCATTCCCATGGCTGTGCCTCTGGCGGGGATGAAAATGGATAGGGTTGGCCCTCACGAGTTGCCCTGGGAGAGCAGGGCGGGTACACTCCAGCCTCCCGTGAGGTTTGTGCAGCCGTGTCTCTGGTAGCACCTAACCCTCCCCTTTTGGGCACATTTATTTTCTCGGTTTGGGAGAGTGGCAGGGCACCCTTGGACGGTGAGGATGCAGAGCCCAGTGGGTCGCATCCCCCAGCCCAGCCACCCGTGGCATGGGGCAGCTCAGAGTGGGGACAGACACGGCCTGGCGAGGGCAGGAAGGGAGACCAAAATGGACACAACATGGCCTGATGCCACAATGATGGGCAGCATGGGAAAGGGAGCTGGAGGCAACAAGCGTCCCTGCCCAGAGTGAGGGGAGCGCAGGTACATCGAGTGAGCTAAAACAGGGAGGAGGCTGCTGAGAGACCACCAAGGGGTCACAAGAGTTCTGTGCTGGGGAAAGGGAGGTGACAGTCACTGGCAGAGGCTGCACAGAGAGCTCTCCAGCAAGCCCCTCGGTACCAGGTTTGAAGTCAGCTGTATTCCCAGGCCTGTGTGCTCACAGTGTGACTGTCTGGAGGCTGCTGCCCTCTCCCTGCTCATGCTGCAAGGCTGGACGCTCCCATCCCTGCAGGACCTGCTGGGGACAGGGCAGGATATAGGGAACGTGGGGATCCCTCCATCACTGCTGCCATTGAGCCACGGCATGGCCCAGGCCACGACCCTTTACCTCTGCCCCAAGGAGGGTTGCTGCAGACTCAGTGTCGTCCAAGGGAATGATATGGTGGGTAGAAACCTTGTGTGTGGCTGCAGATGATGAAGGGAAAGCCACGGTGTCGCTCATGATGCACAGGCACGGGAGGAGGGGGGATGGCAGCGTGGGGCTGGAATGGCACAGGGGTGCCGGCATGTTCCCCTTGTGCCCGGGGCCATCGGTGCCTTACTCCTGCTCTGGGCTCTGATGGGGCTTCTCTGTCTCTCCACATCTCTCTCTCCCTGCGCTGAATTCCCGGGTGTGTTTAAAGAAGTGCTCGAGCTGCCAGCAAGCGGGAGCTACCGTGGGCTGCTGCCAGAAGGGGTGTCCCCACACCTACCACTACGCCTGTGCCGTCGACACAGGTGAGCTCGGCTGGGGGGACAGGGATGCGGGGTGTCCTGGCACTTTCTGACCCCACCACACTTGGGGCCACGCAAGGTGAGGGTGGTCTGGCAGCTCCCTGCCCACCGAGATGGTGATGTAGTGCCAGCCTCAGCCGAACCCTTTGTGCAAACACTGTGGCTGGTCCGTGGGACAGGGTGTCCTCATCCCTGGGAGACAGTTGTCCCGAGGCATGGGGGCAGTCCTGACACAGCCTTCTCCTCTCCTCGCAGGTTGCTCCTTAACCGAAGAGAGCTTCTCTCTGAAGTGTCCCAAACACAAGGTAAGCCCAGAGGCCCCGCACACCCCCCCAGTGCCCTGCAGACCCCTGGGGCAGGACCACCCACGTTTAGACCACGTCCCCCCTGGGGACACGCGCACCGAGCCCGTCGTGCTGGGGTGTCAGGGTAGGGCGTCACGGCCCTGGGGGACACCAGGCCACCCAAGACCCCCCTGCTATAGGGTCAGGTGAGCAGGCACCAGTTCTGAGGCCCTCCCTGTGGGTCTGCAGGGGGGGGGGTTTATCTCCCATCGCTGGTGAGGAGCTGACGAGGTGGGGGGTGATGGCTGCTGCTGGAGACAGCCCCGCCGGCCCGGGACCGGAGCCAGGGCGCACCTCCAACGCTCCCGGGGGGAGCACTGGGCTGACCCTCCCGCCTTCTCCCCGCAGAGGCAGCCGCTGTAACGGCGAGGGACCGGCCGAGGACGCAGCGGCCCTGGAGCCGTGCCGGGAGCTGCCGGTGGGCGCAGATCTGCCGGTCCCACGGTTCGCTCCCACCCGAGCCCGATCCGGGCGGGTAGAGCCAGCGCCGGGTTTTCCCCCGCGCCGGGCAGGGTTTTACCCCTCGCCGGGCCCAGGCAAAACCCGGCCTGGCTCAGCCGGGAGGTGGAGCGGGACCCCCCCCCGGCCCGCGATGGCTG
>WBNH01011839.1:0-14005 GCA_013401255.1 Urocolius indicus
TGTCTTTACATCCCTGTCTCCACCCTTAGCAACAAAACGTTGCAGCTTCTTCTTGCACATGCAGCACAATTGGAAAACCCCATGCAAACCTCAGAGCCAGCACCTACCATCTTCCCTGAGCCACCACACGAGCTCTTTGTTTCTGATTCCCTTCCCCAGGTAAGGGACTTGCTGTGAGACTCACTCACTCACTCTTAGAGCCACTGCTTTTCACACCTTCCTGACTAAGCCAAGCAGGTCACCAGTTTCCAGCCTTGTTTCCTCCACCAATTCTCAGCAACTGTTTTCCAACTCCAACCAGCCCAGGCCCCGGTGTTTGTCTAGAAGCCATTGTGTTACGCAACAGTAAAGGCTTTCACAAGCATTTCTGTGCCAGTAGATGGGGAGAGTTGTGCTCTGAAACACAGTGGTATTGATCTCTGCACAGCAGTCTTCTGCTAAAGGTAGATCTCAGAGCTGGACTATGCGTTTCATGGTATATTTTTTTAGCTGCCAGTGACACTGTTCTCTCCTTCCCTCAGCCCTCTGAAGAGCAGACAGCAGAGGGAGCCTGCAGACACAGACCCACAGGCAGAGCCTACTGTGAAAGAGGGATTTACTGTGTCACGCTGCAAGGGAGCCTTCAGAATGAAGCATTTAAAGCTCTTAAAACTTTAATGAAGCAAGGGGAAAAACTCTCCTCCTGCCAACAGCTTTAGAAACCATCAGGAACATAAAGCCAAACAAAAGAAACCCCCTCGCTTCTTGGTGACATTCGCAAATGAGTCCGTGCTACATGATTTAATCACCTCTCACCTCAAAACCACAGAGCTTTTCTTCTAGAGGAGATGGGAAGAAACTGTGACCACATATGGACGTTACCAAACTCACAGCCCTCAGGTTTATTTCATTCCCTTCCTGTCACACCCACCTCTCCCACAGTTCTGGTGTTATATTTAGCACTCTGGCTCCATTCCCACTCACACCATCACATTTCGCCCACCTGAATTTAGCTCAATGAATGTTTTCTGCTTTCTGTTCCAACTGGACAGCTCTAAAGAGCCAAACTGCTCTAACCCAGAGATGGGAGAAGTAATCCTTCAGAGCAACAGGTAATGTGTAAATGATAAGCCAGGTATGAGAAGCAGAAAGAGTGTGGGTTCTTCTACGTAAGCTACTTCCCTTGGTTCTTAGAATTTCTTAAAAGGAACTCAGAAACAGAATTCTATAATATACTATAGTGGATGGACTGGAAGAAAAAATAATTAGGAGCTAATGACTTCAGTGCATGCAAGTACATTGAAGGGTACAGAGGAAGCCAGCACATAAATCTATCCCTAGTACAGCCAGCACCAGGGGCAGTGTGTTGCTGGCCAAGTAGTCTCCACAAGAGCCATACACAGCCTGGCATGAAGCTACTGTCAGATCAGGAGGCAATGGTACTGCTTTCTCTTGGGAAAAGGAGAACTCTTCCTGCCTAGAGAATAGGCCTGATGGTAAGAGGGGAAAAAATAATAATCTCATATGCACGTGCTCAAGGAAAGCATGGACTGAGCTACCGTGTCTTCTGTGTGTGCAATGCATGGCTCCAAGGTGCTGAGCACAGGCAACACCACCTGCCTCCTAAGGCTGGCTGGGCTCAGCTCTGTCTCCATCAGCAGATGGGCAGTCACCCAGACACGTAGCCAGCATCTGCTGTTCCTCCTGGCGGTGGCCAGCCCCTTGCAGAAGAAAAGCAAAGACAACTGTCAGTTCTTCTGGAAAAACGTGTCTCACTTTGAGCAGACACCCTCAGAGTGCCCAGCATGACTGGGAACAGTCAGCAGAGTAGGATGGGCCCTGGCAGCCAGGAAACAGGCAACTGAGATGCAGTTACACAAACAAGCAAAAAGCCTCCAGACACTGCTCCTGGTATCCTCAGTGGTCATCCTTTCTCACAGAGAGACCAGCGTGCTCCCTCCTTGGTCTAGGAACAAGGGGCAGAGGATGGGACGCAGGTGCTACACATCTGCTCCTTGCTCCACGCCACATGAGACCAGAAACTGGATCCCATAGATCCAGTATCTCACCCAGTGCAAGGAGCCATGTAGCTGGAGTAAGAAACCAGATTTCTTCGTTATATTAACCTTGAAACAGGGTGAGATCAGGCAATAATCTAGATATAATCAGGGAGAATTTTGACACAGTCAGGGAGGTTGTATATACAAATGTATGTGGATGTGGGTACATGCACACACAACCAGAAGGAAGCAGTTTGGTGGGATTAGCAGGAGGAGCTCTGCTCCCATCTCCTCTCCCTACAACACTGACAGCAGGGAGCATGGCTGGGTTTGCAGGTGAAGCAAGGGAAGAGGGCAAGAAGCTCGCACCAGTGCTCCAGTGCCTCTGGGCGGGTGGATTCCAGGGAGTATTTTAACTGAAGCCCTTGGCCAGAACGTGCTGGCGCATCACCAGCTGTTAGCAACCACAGCAGAGTGCCAAAGATATCGGGTTTAATTACCTAACACTTGGCCTGCTAAAGGCCACGCAGCTATCAAAGCCATCCTCTTTTTTCTGCACTGGCTTTTCCCTCATTTAAAATATCTCTGAGCAGTCGCTACTACACATCTCCTGTGCCTGTAAGACCAACAGCCTTGTGTAGAAGGATGTCTCTGCTGTAGCAGCAAGAGTTGTGACATCTCTCTTTCACTAGATTTAAGCCCAGCAGTATTAATACAAGAAAACGTCTCTTCCTTCCAAGGCAACTCTGAGCCTCTGGCCTTAGGAGATACATCCCAAAGCAGCAGCCACCTTGATTAACTCAATTCAACAGCACTGCTGCTTGGCGCACGCACCTGGTTAAAGCAGTACCTGAATCTGTAGAAACATGACAGACTCATTTTCCTTGCAGATGTTCTGCACTAGATCATTTTTATCCTCCAGCTCCTGCCTGTCTGCAACCATCTGCTGCCTCTTATTTTGTGCCCAGACTGTAAGCTTGCTGGAGCAGGGACCATCTTCTCACATTGCGACTGCCCAGTGCTTGGCACAGCGAGATCTACTCCATTGCTGTGAGGCCTCACTGTGACTATAAACTCCTAAACACTGACCACACATAGATCTTGATATCATAATCCTTCTGCCAGCTTTGTTTTTCTGTCCTAGGGAAAGGTGTTAGGAGGGCAAGGAGAGAACAGACAATACCTGGTAGTCTTGATCGTCAATCCCAAATCTCTCTCGGAGGTTTCGGAACACCAGTGGACAATACTCCTTAAATTTAAAGCGACTTGGCAAATTTTCCCTAGGGCAAAGCAGAAAAGGTATTCTTGTGCAATGATCAGCTTGTGAAATCAACCTCAATTCTTCTCCCACTTCACTGCTAACCCCTCAGGATCTCCAAGCCCCCACCTACCTATGATGCCCCTATTCTGCAAGTATTTACCCTCATTAGTTTAGCTTGCTGCTCTGGATGCCTACAAAAGTCATCTGTTCACAGAAATGCTGGCAGGATCCAGCATTTGACTAACAGGCTCTTTGGATGAGCATGCCTGTCTTACAGAACAATCTCCCTTGTCACAAGCACGGATTTGACAGAATCATTTCTCTCTTTCCTCTTTCTTTGTTGCTTTGTTCCTTTCAGTAACACAGCTGCCCCCTGCAACACACTGTTACTGTTTAAGATGAAAAGCTGGAGGAAAAGAAGGGGGGAGCCCCCCTGATTTCAGATCAGATCACTCCTGCGTCAACAGAAAGGTCAACACATGACAAACCATCTCACCCAGAATGCAGAGGAGAGGGGGTGAATCAGCTCCAGTCTGACCCATTCCAGACCAGTCCCATCCGTTACTGAATGAGCTTTGCTGCCAGACCTCACCAGCTGGGAATGGGACCTACCCACAGACCAAGACAGTGGACAACAGACAGCATTCCCCAGCGCTGAGGGATGCTGCACCTACTCCCTACCAGAGGACTTATTCTGCTCAGTGGGAAGAAGCAGAGAAAGATGGTCATGCTTGGACGTTTTGTCAGCTCATTCTCAATGAGAATCCTCTGCACTCGTGTACAGGAAACTAAAATCTATGTAGGAGAAGAGGCAAGAGCAGATACTGCAAAATGTAAGTGTCAGAGTAGACAAACTTTTGAATCACACTCCCACTCTCAAAAACTGATCCCTGAAACTTAAGCATTAATCAGGGAGCACTGCAGACCTGCACACACAGAGCCAGGGCAGAGAACACAGCTCTGAGCACCAGTCACAACCATGGCTTTAAAAGGGCTTCCAAACAGTGATCTTTTGGGGAAAGGAGAAGCCCCATGGACCAGGGGTATAATGCGGCTTCACAGCTCTTCCCCTGTGAACAGTCTCAGAGAAGGAACCTAGTCCATTCCTCTGTGGTCTGGGGATTTGGGTTCTGCTGGTGAAGACAGGACACTCAAATAGCACACAGCAGGAGTCAGGAGCCAGTCTAGCATCAGCTTTGTGCATATCCCTGAGGTACAGCAAACTGCAGCCCTGGCACTCTGTTACTTGTCTTCTACCCAGTCCAGTGCATATCTATGTGGTAGTGCTACTTCTCATCTGGACCTCACCAGACTCCTCATCACTCAGAGAATACTAACCACACCACATTAGACAGCATCTCCATGACAGACTGACCCCTGCCACATCCTGGTGAGTGGTCTGGGCACATGTCCAGGCATGCCAGATCCTTTTGGCTTTACAACTGGGGACAAATCAGAAGGCCTTCACCATGCCAGCTTCCCCCACAGCAAAGAGCTCTAATCACACAGGCAAGTTAGAAACCACCTACTTACTTGTTGAATAGATGATTGTCCACCTTAATCTTACTGTAGGCTTTGAAGTCATCCGGCATCAACATGACAGGGACAGGAACATTGCTAAGTTCGTTGATCTAGAGGAGAAAGGAAATGGAGACTCAAACCCCAAGTCCCACTGCTCTGCAGTTACCGTCAATGAACTTAGGGAGATACCAAATAACCCAGAAGCTGGTTTTGAAACAATATAACCCATTAAACTTTAAGGGCAACTTGCCGTGCTGAAACAACCTGGAGGACACTGTGACTACGAGCCACAGAAGCACCTCATTCCATCACGTGGCAAGTACTCCTGAGCCAACCTCAGCTCTTTCATCTGCTCACCTTCCACAACACAGAACTGAGATAAACCCACACACCAAGGAACAGCAGATTTTATGGTTGACATAAATCACCTTTGCCTTTACTCAAACCATTGCTTAACTAGTTCTCTCCGTTACAAATCACAGATAAGCAAAGTCTCGGACGTGGCCAGCCAGGACAGGCTCTGGGTAGCTTTAGTGCAGCACAGCACAGCTCTCCTGTGGATGCTGTTTCTATTCTCACTGTTTCTTGTTGCTCTTATCCCACCTTCTCTGAAGGGATGAGTCACCCCACTAGACTGTTTTTGCTCCTTAGTCATGTGTTCCCACCACAGGAATAGAGGGAAGCAGAAGAATGAATGTTCAGCTACTATTGTACAGAGAGGCTCACGCTACAGCACCCAGTGAGAGCATCAGTAGTAAAAAAACCAATTAAATAAATCCACCTCTGGACTCCATCTGGCTCCTCCGCTCCAGACAAGCTCGTGCACTGACAAGGCTGTGCCAGTGTTCAAGAGCAGGTCAAGAGGCAGCATATTGCTGAGCTGCCTTTTCTGAGGATGGCCCCAGCATCATTCATTCACAGACTTCACAGCAGTCCCATCTGATTGAACTGCTATTAACAGGCGGGATTTAGGAAGCAATTTCATTACAACTCCATTGCAATCAATTACTGTGCCAAGCAGGTAATGCTGGAGAAAAGCAGACTACACTGGCAGCAGAGGGCTTTGGCTGGGTGTCAGGCCTGGGGTCTGTTCCCAACACCACAGTCTTAGGCAGGTCAAGTGTCTTCCAGCACGCCTGGGAAGCACACAGCATCTCCCTGCTGACTAGGAACAGGGTCCAAGCCATCAGCCTAAGGAAATGGACTCCAGCTCTTTGCCTGCAACATGACACACAACAATGTCCAAATAGCTGCTGTCACGTCTCCTCCAAGGGGGCAGAGACAAAAGGAGGCATGAGGGAGCCATTCTGCAGCAGGATCTGTGGCTTGGTTTGACTGTGCAAGGAGGTCTCGTCTCTGGAGATGTGCTCTGAGCTGTCTATTAACACGAGCAAGTGCCTTTGACCAGCTACATATTTTCCACATCCTTTCTCCATCTTTACCAACGGAGAAGCCAGATCAGATTTAACAAATGTCGGACTGGAAGAAAGACACACAGGCTGTAAAGAGAAAAGATGACTATTTTCAGAGACAGTCATCCTACACAGCAGATAAACGGAAAGGAAACCAGCCATGGCTCTGTGAGGCACAGACACGGTGGCTCTTCAAAGTCCTGCCTGCTCTGTTATTCACCTTACAGCAGCACCCATGAGCACTGAGCACTCCCATAAGGTGCTCTGGGATGTACAGAGGACGCTGCACAGATGAATGAATAAAGAAAGCCAACACACCTCCCCTTGTTTGTAATCACAATGGAGCAGGGAGGTCCATGCCCCCTGGCTTAAGCTAAAAGCTCAGTCCTGTAGTGAGCAAGCGGCTCCTCAAGTCACAGAAGAGAGGAAAGGCAAGCGGAGTGCTACTGAGGAAGGGATCTCCCCCATCGCAGTGTCCAGTTCCCAGCTGCTGCAGGGAGCTGTATCAGGGAGCTCCCTGCAGTGATTTCCTCCCCCAGGGTGATGGGTGAGGGAACACAGCTAATTCTGTATCAAGCAAGAGGCGCTGCCTCCAGCCACTAATTAGTGCTGTCTAACAGAAGGGGAAGCCCGGCAGCACAGCTCCTCAGACACGCCTGTTCTCAGCCCTCATCTCAGTGGTGGGTAAGGCATAAACAAGCTATTATCAGCTTGTTCCAGAACGGAGGAAGGGTGCTGATGCTGAGAGGGAACAGTGATTTGGAGATTGTCTCCTCCCTGCCAGAAATTCAGACACAAATGTCAGCAAAGTGAGATATCAAGACATCTCTGGGTGTCCTCATTTCTGCCAAAGCAGAAACCTCAAAGCAAATGTTGTACCTGTTGCAACTCTCCTGACTGGCAGAAATGGTGCATCAGGATACAACGTCTCATCTCAAAAATGCCCCTACTCTTCCCAAGATACACCAGCCAAAAAAACCCTCCTCCCAGCCTCAGAAGCCTTTCCCCTCCTCCAGCTGCGTACAGCACAGCTTTCTGGATGCTTCAGGATTCCAGCTCTGGAGGAGAGAGGGAGAAGGGAAGGAGGGAGAGGGGGAAAGAAGGAGTTTGTGCTGGAGACCAGAATCATCGCTGAAGAGCTGAACCAGCACTGCCAGCCTGCCCTCTGGTGCACAAGGCAGCTCTTGGTCAGATGGCCACCAAGCCTGTGCTCCTGACACCAGTCTGAAAGCAAATACGGGTTTGGTTAGGGGTGTTTTGTTGTGGATTTTTTGTTTGGCGCTTTTTTTTTGCTTTTTAAGCAAGAGGGACTTGCACTGAATGCTCCCACAGCAACTCCCATGCCTGACACTTTCCTCGGGATGCCAAAAGGAGAAGGATGGAAAGCCTCCACGTCGCCTTGGAAAAGGGATATCCCAACTCCTCCCTCCTCACAGTACAATCCTCAGCATCCAGTTCCCCTTTCCTAAGGGTTATCAGGCCAGCATGGTGCCAAGTGAAACCCTAGGAGACCTTGCCCAAAGGAGAGCAGCAGACAGCACCACTCTGTAGGGATCCTCTCCTGTGCTTATCACGGTGGAATCTGAGCTGTCTCCGAGAGCAACGTGACTAACGCCTGGCACATGTTTGCTCTCTCGCCTTCTCCCTGGGGAGAGGCGTGTAGCAGAAGATTATATATAGCAGAGAGTGTGTGTGTCTCTGTATTTATGCTACAGAATGCAAGGTCACAGCAAGGTGCAGAGCAATGACGTGCCCAGCAGCAACCCCTGGCTTGTGGGGAGCCCAGTCCCATGGGTCTGACCTGCCTGTCTCCTTTGAAGAGATCTGACCCAGCTGGAGTATGTTTGTCTGTACCTGGAGCTTTGGAAATCTCTGGGGCTGGCCACAAGATGGACAGCAAGATCTTGGATTTGGCAGGTTATTCTGGAAGAGGTAGAAAGCAGAGGTGCAGCAGTAGACAGCACCACAGCCCCACACCTCAGTCCCTCACTGGAGAAGTCACAGGCTATTTTGAGAAGCAGAGCAGCTGGGGAGATCAGGTCCCTGCTGCACAGTGCTCTGCACTGGGGGTATTTCCACATCTCCACTACAAAAGCTTTACAAGCTTCCCAAAGTGGAAAAAGTTAAGAATGGCTAATTTAGAGCATAGGCTCTTCAGAACAGAGATCTGTCTCCAGACCCAGCAGGACGCTGGTTTTCTGTAAGGCATCCAGCTTTTTAGGCCTAATCTGCCTTGAAATCCTCTTGAAAATAAACCTCTGGTCTTGTACAGTCCTCTTGTGCCAGGAGTTTTCTGTTCCCTCAACAGATAGAAAGCACAGGCAATTCGACAGGGACCAGTCCTGGCTGGAAGCACTGTAAAGAAGTGCATTTTTGTCACTGATACCTGTATTTTGCAGAAAGCCATAAAGACACTGGTCCTGCTCCTCTCCAAGTCAGAGACAGTGTGAACAGCACATGTCCATCAGCCTGACAAAAGGCTCAGACACGCACCAAGCGTGGAGGCTCTCAGCTAAGCTCAGAGGATTTAAAACCAAGACACATTTTAGACAAACCAATCACCATCTTTACGAGGCAACAGCAGGGGCGTTAAGAAAGAGATGCTTCACATTTCTCTGCTGGTTTCACCATGTTCTGAGAACAAAGGTGCAATTTCCCAAGTAAGGCAGGTCATCCCAGTGAAGACAGGTAAGGCACCAGACTGCCTGGTGCAATCCCAGCCAGGGCCACAGAGGGAAAGGCAGCCAGATGCCACTTAAGGAGGTACCTGGGCTTGGGGCAACAGCAGAAGGTGAGGGAGGAGAGATCCTCATCTCTCCAAAGCTTCAGCTGCTCCCCTCCTCCTCCTCTATTTGCCCAGTAAGCTCAGCTCTGCTGTTCCTCCAGCTCCTCAGGCGACTGCTCTCCCCTTCCCCGCCACAGGAATGGCCCTTCAGCCCCAGACAGCACAGCTCATTTTTGCTGAGAAGTTTACAGCCACCCCTGGCCTTCTAGAGCTGTGAGAGCACCACTTCCCCCCTGCTCAAGCTTTCATTTCTTGGTCACTCAAATTCTTGACCAACACCCAGAAAGGCCCTGACTGGTGTGTATCTGTAGCTGATAATTTGGCTTCCTCACCAAAGCCGATTCCTCTTTCAATAAAAGACACATCAATATTCTGTGTCATTCAGGGACAGCTGTCAGAACAAATGGGCCAGGCCTAATTTTGTTTCAAAACCTGACTGTAGCCTCAAAGTGGCAATTACCATTAGTAAATTGATGGGAAAATGCAATTTGTTTACTAACAAAATCCAGATGATGGAGCGTGTGAGCCTGCTCTCTAGGACTCTTCACAACAGGAATTTGCTCAGGAAAATAAAAAGACTTTGTTCCTCTCAAAGCCTTTCGATCAGGCCTCTCAAAGTACTTTGCAAGCACTAGTTAAACTTTATAACACTCTGGGGAAGTAGGTAAAAGACACATAGCAAATTCACTTTAACCAGCATGGAGGCAAACCCACATCTGCAGCGAAATCTGCTGCTGCTTAACACAGTTGGGCTATGGTTTGAGGAAAAAAAAAAACATACTGTTTTCCATGAATTAGAGCATGATTAATCAGTATCCAAGCTAACAAACCTCCCCTGCGATGCTATGGAAGCATGAATCTTGTAGTCAATAATTTCTATCAGCGCTCTGGGAAGACCAGCATGCTTTAAGAGGAGGAAAAAAAAGGCATTCCCTAGTGACAGTGAACCCATCTCTTCCCAAACTAAGTACTCTGAAGCCTGCATGAAAGGATTCCAGCACAATGCTGCATCACAGGCAGAGGAATGGGTCGGGTCTACTCTTGCTAGCACAGGGCAGTCTGTCACCCACTGCGTCAGCATGGCCTCAGCCCACTTGCAGGTATGGAGAGCTGAGCTGAGGAACAGAAAAGTTCAACAACCTGTCCATGGTTACAAAAGTCAGCAGCAGAGCAGCCAACTGAGCCTTCTTCTACATCCCAAGAAGGAAAAGGGCTCCTGGAATCTCTATTTTAACAGGAAATCCCAGGATCAGAAAGTTCAGAGCCACTGGCCTCAATCACTGACACGGACGATCGCCGCCATCACCATATGCTGCACTCTCCCGAGGTCCATTAGAGCCACAGCACACAGCAAGTGTTGGAAAGGATAAACACGGGCTGTTTACCCGGTGCCAGTACCAATTTCTATAGGACTTCAATGTTTGATATGTGGCAGATGCTGTTCTGGCTAGAATTAACATGGCAACACCAAAAACAACACTGCAGAGATGGGAGAAGCGTGCTGCAAATCCCAATGTTGCTGTTTCACTTGAATACTAAAGAGCTGCTGTTTTGTACTGGCTGGCACCACTCCTAAAGGTCCTAGGAGATGGGCTGGTGTTTCAACCAGTAACCAGAGGCTCTGGAGTGCAGGAGGTTGCCTCGGGCAAGATCCACACAGCCAGCAGAAGACACCTACCCATTTCCACACAAAAAGGGATTTGTTTATGTCTATCCCATGCCAACATCCCCAGAGCCCCAAGGATCATTTCCAGGTGACTCCCACCTAGAGAAGCTTCATCATGGCCCCTATGAACTCAAATCTTCATGTAATGAACAGATACAAGAGTCACCTCTCTATGACACCTCCCAAACTCACTGGGCTCCCAGTGCTTTCTATAATCAGCACCTTACAACCGTTTCTATGGTTTCCAGAGCATCACACAACACTGCCTCGCTCATCTTTGCTCTTCGGTGCAAGATGGCTTTTCCCTTCCAGAACCACCACAACTTTCCCTCCCATGCCATGGGGAACTCCATGGAGAACGTGCAAGGAGCAACATGTAGGTAACCAACTGTGAGGAGCTGCATCCCCTCTTCCAGTGCCATGACAACAGCTGTTGCAAGCAAAGCTTCCCCAGGAACCATCCCTACATTTGCTGAATTTCACACTGCCTTACAGAGAACTCAGCAATCAAGGGTGGGCCTCTGTGGTTCCAAGTTCTTCTGTCTCTACAAATTCTCCCCTTCCTTCCATGGTTTTCTGGTTTTAAATGTAGCTGTAGGACTAATACCACCCTCTTTTGGCCCTGCTTACACCAGCCACAGCCTCACAGCCCCAGTCCTGATTTCACTTGCTTTAAACACTGGCCGGGGACCACCAAGACAGCCAAGACCCAGCTCATAACTTAAACAGAAATACTCAGAACTGGTGTTCCAGAAACTAGCTTCCTGTTCCTGGTGTGCTGACATCGTAGCTGCTGATCCTCTCCAGACCCATCACTGTCTGCATTCACACCAGCTGCTAACAAGCCTCTTTAAACACAAGGCAGGGCCGAACTGTTGCCAGACTCCGTTAATGGACCCAAGGGAATTCCTCCAGTCAACAGAAATGATGGATTGCACAAAATGGTTGGTTGTTTGATTTACCCACAAAAAAGTTCATCTCAGCTGCAAGCATCTTTTTGACAGGATCTTCCTGGCACAGCTTTGTGGTTATGCTGACAGCAGTTTTCTCCTTCTCCCAGTGCAAGGATCCCAAGGCAGGGCTCCACAGACAAGGGATTCATCCCTCCAGGTAAAACTGTGCTTCAGAAGCCAAATGTTAAAACATCCTCCCCAAAAGGTTTCTAACAAAGTCCTAACAGAGTTTCTAACAAAGATACTCCTGCAAACATTCCTGAACTGTCCAGGCCCATCTGCTGGATGCACATAAGCCATCCCACTTCCCACATAACCAGAGCACCGTCACTTCCCAAACGCAGACCAGGATGAGCAGCTGCTGGTGTGCTGAGCAAACAAAGCCACCCCAGCTGGCAGCCTGCTCTGCAGCACTGCCACACCAGCACCAGCCTTCCCAGGCACTCACAAGCCTCACCCAAACACACCCTGTGGCAGAGAGGTGGAGGAAAATGAACTGGTAAGGATTTGCTGGGAAATCCTGGCTGCCCATCCAAAGGTGAGGAGGTCACTGACGAACAATATCTAACCTCCTTCCCATTCCCCTCAGGATACTGTTGCCATTTCAGCAGCATTTTCTTCATCATGTGCATCCCACATAATCTCATTAATATCTTAGCATTCATACAGAACCATCAGCTTGCCTTCCTCCCTTTGCCTAAATACTTCACAGCCAAGTGCTCCAAAAGTCACACTGTCCTGACCCAGAGCCTAAAAAACTTGCCAGATTCCTCAAACCCAGACAGCCACCAGAAAGGAAAAGAAAAGGCTAATTGCCACCAAGCAACCCATAAGAAGCCACAAATGAACAGCAGAAGAATCCCACCAATTTCCATTCCTTCAGGGCTCCTAATGGCATCACTGATCAAAGCCTGATTAAACTCATTATCCTGCTTCCTGAGCAAGGCTCTGAGCAGCACTTGGAACATCCTTTGACTCAGAAAGACAGCGCTGTCTTGAACTGCATTTGGAAGCTTTCACTCTGTTGTTAGCAGAGCCAGAAATGCAATTCTAATTTGTGTGTGTGTGTGTTATTTGTTTCTGCAAAGATTAAGCCTAAATCCCTTTCACTCTCGAAACATCCACTAATCCACTGGAGAAATAGGTGTCTTTAAGCCCTAAAAGCATATTAATTCGGGAAGGGATGAGATTTCTGATGACCACCTGAACATTCTCCTAGAATAGAATCCATTACCCACATCCCAGAGAGCAGCAGTAAATCAATCCTCCTTTCCAGCACAAGACTTGTGCCTGCCATCACAGACGAGGGAGAATTTTCCAGAGAAAAAACACAAAGACGGTGTTAGGAAACTCTGAAGGAGACAGATTAAAGAGCTGAGCCATCGCAGACATTCCTATGGGACCCTCTCCCAGCTCCCTCTTAAGAATTGTACCAACCACTGCCCACAGAAACTGAAGCCGAGAACCCAGGGGACATAACTTGGCGTGAGTTCTGCTACCTGAAGTGAAAAGTCAGAGGGAAAGAGGGTGAGACAGATGAGGTCAAAAGACCCTTTTATATTTTTGGGACTGGGATGAGAGACACACGTTAAGTGTCCTCATACAAGCCAACTGAGGAACAGGATTGGCACGGTGTGCTAGAGACGCGTGGGAGTCCTCTCGCTGTAACAGGGCCATTGGGATTGCCCTGAGTGAAGAAGCCAGGGGTTGTGACAGGGGACAGTGCTGTGGGTGTCAAACGAGTCTCTGCAGGGCCTCAGCAACCAGAGAGGGAGGTGTGTCAGGGCAACAGCAACCTACACAAAGGGATGCAAACCAAAATGGCATTGTTCCCCCTCCCCGGTTCTGGGAAAAAGAAAGTGTTGGGGAAGAGGACACAGGCAGACGGGTGGGTGTGAGGGGGCTGGCACGCTCGGGAAAAGAGAACTGTCTAGCAGAGCAGATGCCTAATGCCAGCCCGGACATGAGGACAGCGATGTCTGAGAGGGACCCAACGAGGGAGAAGCCAAACCGCTCAGAGATGGGGATTCTCTGGGGAAGGAGCCCCAAACCCAGCAGAAAAGCACCAGCAGGGACAGGGAGAGAGAGGTAGCAAGAAGGACATGCCCTGGAGAGCCTCCCCTCAGGGCTGGCATCCAGCAGCTCCGGACACCGGAGCGAGCACCAGCATCGGCGATCCGAGGCCAGGAGCACCGAAAGCTCCAATTGATGGGGAAAGCGGGTGCGGGGGACAAAGCCCAACGTGGGGGGTGAGGGCCCTGCTCCGACCCAGGCAGGGAAAGGCTCGGGCTGAGGGGGCTGAGGGGATGGGCACAGCCTGAGGGGGGGGAGGGGATGGGCACAGCCTGAGGGGGGTGAGGGGCAGGGCTCAGCCTGAGGGGGCTGAGGGGAAAGGCTCGGTCTGAGGGGGCTGAGGGGATGGGCTCGG
>WBNH01011839.1:14648-25270 GCA_013401255.1 Urocolius indicus
GTTCCACCGCTGAGGAGGAGCCGCCACGGCCGGCCGAGCCCGCTCCGGCCGCGCTCTGAGGAGGCGCCAAGATGGCGGGCGGCTGAGGAGGCGGGGAAGCGGGAGGTGCCATGTACCCGCCGGGGAGGGGGAAGTCTCGGATGGTAAGGAGGAGGAGCGCGGCCCCGGCCGCCGGCTGGCTCCGACTCAACCTGCGGCAGGAACGCAGAGACCCGTATCAGGGCTCGGGCTGAGAGAGAGAGAAACGACGGAAAAGGTCGGACGGAGAAAGAGGGAAGAGGAGAAAGCGCGCGTCCTTCCCGGAGATGGTCTCGCCCAGCTGGCGTGACGTTGCCGCGCAGGCCACGCCCCTCGCGGAGCGGACCAATAAGCAGCGAGGGCGCCCGGAGTTGTGAATGGGCTGCGGCAGCCGTCACGCGCCGCCGCTTAAAGCGCCAGAGGCGGCGCCGCGGCTGCGCGTTCCCCACGGCGCTCGGAGACACACGCTACGGGCCAGCGACAACCCGCCCGGCACTGCCGACTCTTGCTCGTTGACAAGGCAGTTTCGCCCCGGGTTCCACCCTCCCTCCCTCCCTCCCCGCTGAAGCCACAAAGAACACGCGAAAACGAGAGTGAAGTTTCCTTATTTAAAGAACAAACACATCTACACGGCTGTACATATACACATGGCTTACATTACAATATCCCCAGAGAAACAGCTGCCGGGCCAGCTCTGCGCGTTCCCTTTCTCTTCCACGCAGCATCCTTTGGGTCGCACGGGCTCATCTGACCCCGCTCTCCAACCCCACACGCCTCAGATTCCCCATTACTCCTCATTATCTTTATCACATTCCATGAAAACAGACTCACAGAATCTTAAGGGTTGGAAGGGACTTCGAAAGATCATCCAAGTCCACGTGATATTTTTCCCCTACTCCCATTTTTTTAAGGATTAACAAAAAGAAGTCTTTTGCTCCGTCATATAAAGAGCAAGGACAATCTAATCTGCCCAAGGTAGGAAAGCAGTTGCCACTTGGTGTGATTTGGTGATAACAATATACAAAACCAATACCAGTCAAGGTGGAGAGAGAAGGGAAAGGTTTGGCAACGGGTTAAAAATAGAATACAAAGGCTCACGAGTTCTGCAGCAAAGGTTTGCTTGCAAGGTCATACTCATTACAGAGGTATTCACAGTGCCAGAAGTCCAGAATACACTGAGGGGCTGCAGCACACAGAGACCCGACGCCTCTGTGCGAGATGGGAACTGCTCCTGGACAGAGCAGCAAGGCTGTGCTGGAGGTCTCTCACCTTTGGGAATAAGTGTCCATTTAACTTCTGCACAGGAGCAGAGGAAGAACGAGCTTCATCTCTGCATAAAGTTTTTTTCCAAGGCAGCAGGAGTCCTCTGAAGAGAGTGGATGTTGCGTTTCACCCGATCCTCTAGGGTGGAAGTAGATGCACTCTCCAGTTTCAAGCGCCTGCAGGAAATTGAACCAAAGAAACAAATCAGGGTCTCTTTCCAAACATTACACCACTTCCACCAGGACTTACTGTCCTCAAATCATCCACCTAAATCCATCCAACACGGAAAACAGTGAACAGTTTCCTAGTAAAGCTCGCCCTGAAAGAACCAAACACCTGGTAGTTTGGCTTGTAACAGATTCCATGCCTTACTTAAGGTCAGTGCTCAGCAATATATTTTGAGGAGCTCTCAAGTCTCCTCCATCTTCCAAATATAACGAACTTGTTAATTACAAATGCATCTGTCACAGGGGACTTGGTTGCTTTGTGTGAAGAAAACCAGGGGAAAGCAGTGAGGGCAGCAGGGAGCCTGAATGCCAGAGCTTGTGCTGTGAATGCCTTTGGTACCTACAGGAGAGAGAAGGGATCCTGTGATCATTCCCTTTCTTTTACTACTTCTTACCATGCTGCTGTGCTGTTCTGAATGATCTCCTTTTGTCCATCTCCTCCTCCGAGCAACATGCCAGTAAACACAGGCTTTGTTAGCTCAACCAGTTGCTTCTGCACAGCAAAGCACACACAAAAAAGTCTCTCTCCACAAGAGATTTTGCTCATGGAAAAAAAAAATCAACTGTGATTTTAAGCCACTCTTATGTGATTCCAGCTCTGGGCAGCTTCAGGAATTAAGCACTTGTTCTCTTCTGATTAATTTACAGAGCCTGAAGAATACTATGCTGCAGCAACTCCAACACCCACTAACACTGCCACAGAACCTCTCTCACACAGCACTGTACTTTCTGGAAGGCCTTGAGACATTTCAATTTCTTTTGCCTGCCTTATTCACAAAGGACTGTAAATTACAAGCTGTGGTCCTATTTCTTTGTGGAGCACAGTCTGTTCACTCCAACATGCTCTTGGAACAAAGGCTCCCAGTGAACTTTCAGGCCTACAAGTGTTGCAAGCTTCTGAAAGCAAAGAACTTTAACATCTGCATGTACACCACTCCTAGGCATTTCTACAGCTTGGCAAAAAGCAACTCATCACCAGTTTCTGAGTCTGACTACAGAGGCCAACACAGAAACAGCTATTTTTGGGGTTAAGAAAAGAATTTGGGAGCAACAGCTGTCACACAGCAGGGACAGATCTTACACTGTAACCTGACATGGCAAGAGCTGACGCCATCACCCACTCCTCAGAAGCTGTGGATTGCCTTTCAACCAAAAAGCAGATAGCAAGAAGAAAACTCACTGGAAAAACTTCCCATCTCGGGAGTCGAGTTTCTCCAGCTCCTGCTCCAGCTCCTCCTCCTTTCGGTGCTTCCTGAGGTTGTTTGCTCTCTCCTCCTCCCGCCACTTGGCATTTTCCATCATTTCCTGCCGCTTACGCTCCAGTTCCTCCGGAGAGATCTTTCTGTTTGTGTGGAAAACACCATGGTTGTGAATCAACAGCGTACAGGGCCACACAGCCCCCTCCTTTCTGTTCTTTAAGATGATTTACAGTCCCCCCTATTGGGTGTTTAATATCATTTTTGTCTTTGGTAGCCAGTTAGGAAGATGTGTAAGTACACATCTAAATGTTCTGCTTCCCCTAGCAAAGATTTTCTCCTTCCACAGTATCACAGAATCTCAAGGGCTGGAAGGGACCTCAAAAGCTCATCCAGTCCAACCCCTCTGCCGGGGCAGGACCAGCTAGAGAAGGTCACACAGGAACTCATCCAGCTGGGTTTGAATGTCTCCAGAGAAGGAGACTCCACACCCTATCTGGGCAGCCCCTTCCAGTGCTCCCTCACCTCAACAGGGAAGAAGTTTTTCCTTGTGTGGTCTGTCAAGGTTGACTTTTCCTGCTGATAGTGAAACAGAATGCTTCTCACTAACAGCCTGTGCCCAAAGACTGACTTTGCTTTACTGCCCTGCAAAGTCACACGAGACACAAGGAGAACCAGCAACCACCTGCACTGGTTTGGGAAGCTGTCCAGCGTGTTAATGAACAACCAAGCTAAAGACCACCAAACTCAGCACTTTTGGACTCTGAATTTCTGGACATCTGATCCAATGTATTGGATTGTTGAACCTCCCGAGGTTCTTGTTGAGCCTCATTAGGTTCAACAAGAGCAAGTGCAGAGTCCCCCACGTCACTAAGAAGAACCCCTTGCACCAGAACAGGCTGGGGGCGACCTGCTGGAGAGCAGCTCTGCAGAAAGATATCTGGGAGTGCTGGTTGATAATAAACCGACCATGAGCCAGGAACGTGTTCTCGTGGGCAGGAAGCCAATGGCATCCTGGAGTGCATTAAGAACAGTGTGGGCAGCAGGTTGAGGGAGGTTCTGCTCCCCCTCTGCTCTGCCATATCTGCTGAGGCCTCATCTGGAGTCCTGTGTCCAGTTCTGGGCTCCTCAGCTGCAGAGGGACAGGGAACTGCTGGAGAGAGGCCAGTGCAGGGCCACCAAGATGATCAGGGGACTGGAGCATCTTCCGGATGAGGAAAGGCTGTGGGACCTGGGGCTGTTCAGCCTGGAGAAGGGAAGGCTGAGGGGAATGCCATTAACACTTAGAAGCACTTGAAGGAAGAATACCAAGTGGATGGTATCCCATACTGTTGTTTCCAGTGACAGGACAAGGGGTAACGGGCACAAGCTGGAAAAAAAAAGTTCCACTTAAAAACAAGAAGAAAGGTCTTTGGTGCTGAGGTGAGGGAGCCCTGGCCCAGGCTGCCAAGGGAGGGTGTGGAGGCTCCTCCCTCAGGAGCTTTCCAAACCCACCTGGACACGTTCCCGTGCCCTCTGATCGAGCGAATCTGCTTTGGCAGGGGGTTGGACTGGAGGAGCTGCCTTCCAACTCCCATTTTTCAGCGATTCTGTGATTTTTAGTTAACAGAATCAAATTTGGTCCACAGATTACATCCAGCCATTTCACAACCACCAGGGCAACTTCCACCCAAAAGCAGAAGGCCAAGATATTGCTTACCTTGTGTAACCTGGGTTGTGCTGCCGTCGGTAGCTCTTTTTGGGAGAAGGGCTTCTAGGTCTCCCTTTCTCTTCCCGATTGCTATGTCTGTAACTCAGAAATGCTCTTGTCAGGACAGATGAACATACACTACCAGACCTCTGCATTTTCCCTGGATTTTTGGATATACTCTGAAACCAAGTGGTTTCCTGTAACTGCAGGACTTAACTTGTCCCCTTTGAAAGCAAATCCTAATGACTCTTAATATACTGTAAGTATCCATCTATTTTGTTTACTCTGTTTTAATTATTTAATCAGCAAACAACAAATAACCTGGCACCTGATTTCATCAGCATTTAGTAACGATAATTGAACAATCGTAAATGCATTGTAAAGCAAACCAGTAGTCCCAGTGAAGCACAGTCACAAAGAATACCTAGAGGGTTTACCTAGAAAGAAGGTGTCAAGAGTGCAACTGGAGACAGCAAGTCCCTTCCAGGAGCTAACCTGTTTGCTTCTGCACCCTTGCAAAGTTGCACAGCTCCTGCCTTTACACCCAGAACTGAGCAATAATGTGGCCAGAACACTGAAGTCATCGAAGGAGCCTAAGTAAGAGGGATTTTGATCCCAGAGAACTCCCCCACCAGCAGCGCTAGGTCAGCCACACTCACTGTTTACTGTGTCTAGAAGGAGATCTTGATCCCCTGTATCCAGACTGTTCCGAGTTCTTCTTGCTGGAGCGTCTCTGAGGAGAGTGGGACTGGCTCCTGGACCTGGAGCGATCCCGGTGCTTGGTGAGGGGCCTCTCCTGGCCTGGAGAGCTCCTTGACCTGTGTCTCTGCTCAGAGTCTCTCACCTGGAATTCAAAAACCAGTGCTTTTCAGGAGAGACATCTTGTAATTACACACCATGTCATTAGTGACAATTCCTGTCTCACAAGGAAAAGTAGCAACAAGCTGAAGCCTTGAAGGAGACCTCAGACTAGGCAAAATGCAGGAAGGAGTCTACATGGTGATTTGCCTTTACTGATCTCACTTCCTGTGTTTTATTAACACCTGTGTCTAAAAGGATTATTTTTGTTCAGTAAACTAAACTGCCAAGCAGAGTTTTGAACAGATGGGTCACTCTGAAGAGAAACTGAATAAAACTTGAATTGAGAGCAGACAGAAATCCTTGCCAGGATCTGAACAACTTGATTTTCCAGGCTTAGATGGCTCCAAACTGAATGTGAACTTTATTATATCACGTCCCCCTCACAACCCTCCTCTAGGCAGCGAAGGAGCTTTGCAACAAACTGCTAAACCTCTTGCTCTTTCCTGCTTGCTAGTAGCTACGTACTTACTTGTAAACCATACCCTGGGACTTTGGAAGGAGCGTGTTTCCAAGAGGAACTGCTCACCTTCTTCTGAGACCTAAACAGAAAAACAGATCAGTGCTTTTAAAGCAGCTGAAATCCAAGAATACAGCGGCATTTTAAAGATTCATTTTAACGATGCGAAAGCAACGAAGTAACACACAGAAACATTTAGGCCAATTATGGGCATTAACTAGGTAGAGACCCAAAGAAAGGATCTGGAAGAGACATGAGAAGCATAACCAAGCATAACCAACAGGGTTTTTTTAGTGTGAAACATGAAAACACACTTGGCTTTGCTCCGCTCCTCGTCACTGCTGTCACTTCCGCTGCTGGAGCTGCGACGCCGGTGCTTCTTGTGCTTCTTCTTCTTCTCTTTCTTCCTCTTCTTCTCTTTTTTTTCTAAACTGTTTTGGAGCTATAAATAAAACACCATGTCATCAGTGACAGTTCCTGTCTCAGAAGGCAGAAGTAAGAGAGTTCCCTGTGAGAAGGCTCCTGGGACAAAATCTAAACTGTATCACAAGATTCCCTCTCAAAACTAAAGAGATGAACGGAGCCTGGTGGTTAGTTTGGTCTCAGTGCGTGTCAGACCCTGTCTGCAATCACTCTGGAGAACTAAATCAGCATTTAATCACCAGCTAAAACCAAACAACAACAAAACAGCACGTCAGAAGAGCAAGAAGAGCAAAATAGCACTGAACTTGAAAGGAGAAGAAACTGCTTCCTGCTGAGAGCCCAACCAGGATCCTTGTTCTATTACATCAGGATTACAGGGAGCTGAATTTATTCTGGTTCTCTGTGAAAGGGTCAGGAAACAGAACTCAGCACCTTATCCTAAAGGATACTAAGATTAACCTATGATCCTCTCCTTGGTTCAGTGTATTCTGTGCTCTGAGTCTGTAAGGAAGTACTGAGAGACACCTACCAATTCCTTGATTTTTCTTCATGTTAACAGGATTATTCAAAACTTCTCTCTTCTTTTTCTCCTCTCTCTTTCTAAAGCATAAAAAGACAAATTAATATTTTCAAACAAATGAAAATATCGCATTTTCATGACAGATGTCAATCAAGTTCAAGCTCTAAAAACACATAAAGCAGGAAAATGGGCAAATTTTGTGCATTCAGCAAAAGAGATGCAGGTAAGGAGGAGTCTGTCCTTGTCTTCTCAACTGAAAGAGTGTAACTAGTAGGGTAAACAGGTCTGCTACCATTGATCTGCCTATGACACCAATAAATGCCTGAACTCTTAGAGCAGACCAGAGATTCAGATATACACAAAAGAGTGAGCTAAGCTGATAAACCAACGTGGACTAAGAATCTTTGCATTTCTATCTATTTACCAGCTTCCAGCTAGATGGTCTATATGGTGACCACCAGTTTGTTAGGTGTGGTGATTTAGCCAGGTGTCCNGAGGCTGGATGAGCTCAAGAGGGCCCTTTCCATCCTCACTATTCTTTGATTCTACGTTGACCATCACCTTGCCATGATGGCAAAAGACTTAAGATTTGAAATCAAGTCAGCAAAACTACCCAAAAGCAGCAAACTGACTCCCATACCTTATTTGATGTTATGCTGCTGTGTCTAGAAGACACAACTCAAACCTTACTCATCACAGAACTGGATGGTGACCTCCCTGTAGCCCAGAACTCACAAACAACCAGACAAAACTTTGAGGAACAGACTCAATACCAGTCTTTACACAAATAAATCAGGCAGGTCTTAGTGAGTTGCTAATATTATGCTTTGTTCATCCACTTCTGCCTTCAGCTTCACATTTAGTACCTTATCATGAAAAGTGGATCCTCGCGGATCTTGTTGGCCATATCCAGGACAGAATTGGCACCCGACTTGGCAAAAATGGAGCCTGGGAGAAGTCCTGTCTCGCTGGAACAGCCTGCATCCTTGTCTTCTGCCTTCTCAAACACGTATTTATCCACAGGGCGACCCATAAGATACTCATCTCTGTTCACCATGCCTCCAGGACCCTGGTACATCCACTCCAACTTNGAAAGGGTCAGGAAACAGAACTCGGCACCCTATCCTAAAGGATACTAAGATTAATCTATGATCTGCTCCTTGGTTCAGTGTATTCTGTGCCCTGAGTCTGTAAGGAAGTACCGAGAGACAACCTACCAGTTCCTTGATTTTCTTCATTTTGACAGGATTATTCAAAACTTCTCTCTTCTTTTCCTCCTCCCTCTTTCTGAAGAAGAAAAAGACAAATTGGTATTTTCAAACAACTCAGAAGATCACATTTTCTTGACAGATGCCAATCAAGCTCAAGCTCTAAAAACACATAAAGCAGGAAAATCTCTCTGAGGAGGAAAAGCTGCTGGACCTGGGCATGTTCAGTCTGGAGAAGACTGAGGGGGGATCTCATTAATAGTTACAAATATCTAAATGGTGGGTGTCAGGAGGCTGGAGCAGCACTTTTTTTGTCTTGTATCCAGTGACAGGACAAGGGGTGATGGGATGAAGCTGGAACACAAAAAGTTCCATTTAAACATAAGGAAAAATTCCTTTACTGTAAGAGTGAGGGAGCCCTGGCCCAGGCCCAGGGAGGGTGTGGAGGTTCCTTCTCAGGAGGTTTCCAAACCTACCTGGACATGTTCCTGTGCCCCCTGATGGAGAGGAACCTGCTTTAGCAGGGGATGAGGCTGGATGAGCTCAAGAGGGCCCTTTCCATCCTCACTATTCTTTGATTCTACGTTGACCATCACCTTGCCATGATGGCAAAAGACTTAAGATTTGAAATCAAGTCAGCAAAACTACCCAAAAGCAGCAAACTGACTCCCATACCTTATTTGATGTTATGCTGCTGTGTCTAGAAGACACAACTCAAACCTTACTCATCACAGAACTGGATGGTGACCTCCCTGTAGCCCAGAACTCACAAACAACCAGACAAAACTTTGAGGAACAGACTCAATACCAGTCTTTACACAAATAAATCAGGCAGGTCTTAGTGAGTTGCTAATATTATGCTTTGTTCATCCACTTCTGCCTTCAGCTTCACATTTAGTACCTTATCATGAAAAGTGGATCCTCGCGGATCTTGTTGGCCATATCCAGGACAGAATTGGCACCCGACTTGGCAAAAATGGAGCCTGGGAGAAGTCCTGTCTCGCTGGAACAGCCTGCATCCTTGTCTTCTGCCTTCTCAAACACGTATTTATCCACAGGGCGACCCATAAGATACTCATCTCTGTTCACCATGCCTCCAGGACCCTGGTACATCCACTCCAACTTCTCTTCTCTTTTCCTGTTTAACACAAGAGCATCTTATTCACCTTCTGACAGTGCTAAATGTACATTTTAAGACACTTGCTTATGAAGGGGAGCAGAAAAGTTTTCATTGGAGATGACCGACCAAGGGCACTCTGAAGGGCACAGGGAGCACCTGCACCACCTCACAAGGCAAGGCTTGCCCACAGAGGATGGCAAGGGCTGGTTATCACCAGTCTGAGGTGCACAGGCATCACCTCACCTGACAGTGCCCATGTCCTCAGCGTATCGCTGCATCTCCTCCCGTGCTCTTTCCTCCTGCAGCTCCCGCTGCAGTTCCTCGATCTTCTTCCGCTCAGCCTCATGTTTCTGCTCGGCCTTCCACACCTTCTCCACATTGCGCAGGGTCTGCGGGTGCCAGCTCTTCTTCAGGTTCTGCGAGAACGATGAGATGGGATGGATGCCATTAACAAACAGCCAGCAAACGCTCTCCTACAAACCCCAGAGGGCCTTCCATCGCTGGTGACTACCGGAAAGCTCAGCTCGGAGCCCCAAGCCCACCCGCAGCCCTTCCACCGCGGCGACAAGTGGGATAAAGCAACAACGCTGGGAGGAAACTCGCCCACCCGTGGGGCACCGAGAGCCCCTCGCCCGCTCCCCGTGTCCCTGCACCCCGCTCCCGCAGCCAAAACACAAGCGACCTTTCACGTCAGGAGACGCGAAGGCTGAGCGCAGCAGCCTTTAGCGCACAAGCGCCCTCGCGTCACCGAGCGCTACCGACAGCCGCAGCCCGTTATCGGCGGAGCCCTGGCTGCTGCCCAGACACGGGCGGCTTTCGGGGAAGCCTCCGGCGCCGCACAACCTCCCCCGGAGCGGATAAAAGCAACAACGCTGGGAGGAAACCCACCCGCCCGGGGTCAACGGGAGCCCCGCGGCAGCGCCTGGATCTGCTCCCGCTCCCGCTCCCGACACGGCGGGGCCGTTAACCCAGCGCCGCCCGCCCGCCCCCGCCGCTGCCCAGGGGCCGCCCGCAACCGTTCCCCCNGCCGCCCCTCACCAGGTCGCCTCCCCCCATGGCTGCTCCCGGCAACGCGCGGCGCGTCCCGCTCTCGTCAATTCCGGCGCGGGGATGGGGTTATGGGGGGGCGTGGCCGGTGTGACGTCACACGCGCTCCGCGGGCGCTGGGTCCTAGCGCTGCCCCTGCGCCACGGCAGCCAGCGGGACCCCACTCCCCCACTCACACCCCCAGCGCTCGGTGCTGTCCTACTCGACCGCCCTCATTTCACCCCACAAAGCCCTACTAGTCCCCTCTTGATTCTCCTCCCCGTCCTGGTGAGTTGGGGAGGAGTATACCGCGGGGTTTGGTTGTTGTTCAGACAGGGTTTAAAGCAACAGCAGTGGTGCCCAGCGTGGGGGGCTGCAGGGCTGTGAGGAGTTGAGGGTGAGGGTTGTAACTGGGAACAGCAACAGGCAAAACGTGGGCTGAACACTGTTAGAAAGGAACGGCCGTGGAGAATCTGGGTTTTGTCACGGTTAAGCGAGGAGACGCTTTCGCTTGGTAACACAGGGAGGCCCTGCCCAGCCTTTCACACAGTTTTAAACTGATGATATTATTTATATATTTATAAGTCTGTTGTGATTCAAAGAATGAAGGTGA
>WBNH01011840.1:0-37685 GCA_013401255.1 Urocolius indicus
TTTTCCCTTTTTTCTCTGGTTCCTCACCCTGTTCCACCAGGAGTGAGTGAGCATTCTCATGGCTCTTTGTCCCTGGCTGGACAAAACCACAACAGATCATCACAAAAAGACCAGTGGTGACCAGCAAGAAAGGTCACCAACAGTCACACCTATTGAACTATTGTTCAGAATGTCTTTGGATGATGTATTTGAAAACCCAACAGAGTTAGATAAAAAAAAATATATATCCAAGGGAACAAGGAAGTATTGGGTCAGAACCATATGAAAGAAAGAACACTTCTGAAACTTGAATCAAAGAAACAATTTTAAATTTCCTTACTTTCAACAGATTTCTGTGCTTTTGTAAACATTCACCATACTCTTATGTCAATAAAGGACACAGTGAAAGGAAGACACAGCCCGCATCATCTGAAAGAAAACATTTATTTCTGCCAACCATAGTTCAGAGCCATTCCTTACTTTACAGAACCAAAAACTGTCTGAAAAAGTGTCCTTTTCCAGTAGTTTGATAAGCATCACATAGTAGATTCAGAGCTTATCCAGACTTCTTTCAACAGTTTATTTCCTTAACTCTATTCAGCAAAGTTTTGATAAAAGCCCACTTTCAAAATGAGAAGCAGAATAGATAAAAAAAAAGAAAAGGTCCTTCTTCTGGTACTGGATCTGTTGTATTTCAGTGAGGTACATGCAACATCATTAAGTGCTAAAGCAGATGATTATATTTCATTAATATCTGAGCTTTGCTTTTTGAGTCCTGCAGGTTACTCCTGTTGGTTAGACACTGGAGAATCATAAAATCATCAGACATCAAAAGTATTAGTTGTGCTATTTGGTCTTGAGTTTTAAACCCTGCTACCATGTTTTTGTTCCTTTACTTACCAAAGCCAGACTCTAGTTACTCAAATATGACCTAGAAGGGATTTCAGTGAGTTCATTAACGCTAGATTTTTTTTCCTTTTTGCATATATTTTTCAAGTATTCTGTCTAGTGATCTTAGAGAAGCCAATAAGAGGGAAGAAAAAATGCTCCCAGCTGTTTTGTTTTTTAAAAAACTGACATGTCTATTTCTGTAGTATGGTAAAGTCATCTTTCCTTCTGCAGTTTGTTGAACAAAATAATTGGTGATGTGCTGAGGATATTCAAATTCTGGCTATAAATTTGTTTATAAAGTGAATGTAGTTATCCTGAAAGCTATTAGACTGAATGCCCCAGAGACTAAACTTATTGATTTACTCACAGAACTGCTACAATGAAATATGAAATAGTGCCGGCTTTCAGTACACTCTCTCACTAGCATGCTCCAAGTTTGACCTGCTAGCATGACCTATGAGGGGAGAGATTAGTTCAGCCTTTATGTTCATTTAGGAAAGCGCTCCTCTCCCTTTAATCAATGGCAAAACCTCTTCCGAATTCAATGAAGGTTTGATGAGATCTCTGTCCTTCAGGAATGATGCTGTGACCACTGAGCAAGCTACAAACATTAATGATCACGTAGAGATTTTTAAATGGCTCATAAATCTGTTTTTAAAATCCTGAGCTCACGATACAATTAGTTTGTATCTTCCCTATAAAATCAGATGCTTTGCTGTCTTACTGGTGCTCAAAGAAATTGAAAGATTCTCTAATTAATACATTAGATATACCAGCTATGTGAATTTAGGGAAATCATTTGGTACTTTTTTCCTCCATCTTTAACCATAGGTGAAATGGTGGGTAACAAGAGCTACCAAATTAGCAGAAGAGGTGACAGAAGAAGTAGAGTAACTTAGCTTTTTTACTTCAAATTCTTTAGTAAGAGATATCATTGATGCCCCAGGTATCACATCTGATGAAAAATCATACACTTGGGTAACATATTCTTGTAATACTCCTTGGGAACAACAATATTTCTAGATGCTAAGTGCCCTAAGAATTGTCTCCTATGGTGAAAGTAATAAAGATTGTAATCAAAAGTTTTTGCTTTAAATTTTGCTGCCAAGTGCAACAATACCTATATATGCCCCATGAATTTTCAGCTTCCCTGAGTACTGTTGAATTTTCATTACAAGCACCAAACTGCAAGTTCCAAGTTATCAAGCATGGTTATGGAGGAGGTCTGGAGATGGAAATCTTGTCAGTCACTGACAAGTCCTTACTCAGCTGATAATAAAACTACTACTGCTCCCTGAGAAAGATATTTCTCAGTATTTAAGAGAATGCAGCTGGATGACATTTGTTTCCAAGAACCATCAATGTATGCCTTTTTCTGGGATTTTCGGTTTTGGGTTTTTTGTATTTGCCACTTCACACCACAGTTGGCACTCAAGAGGTAATGAAATAATTGAAAATGCAAAAACATGAACTATGAGTGTCTTTGCTTTCATGATTTGATACTCTTTCACTCCTACTTTAATTACTCTGACATTATTTGTCTGATGCTCTTCCTACTTTTATCCTGGATTTAAATTACCCTCCTATCGTAGAAATTTATTATCATTGATGCTTTCTTTCTGCTGAACACAGAGTAGCACACCTCGGGCTTGAGTCTCTATG
This sequence comes from Urocolius indicus, assembly GCA_013401255.1. Classification (NCBI taxonomy): domain Eukaryota; kingdom Metazoa; phylum Chordata; class Aves; order Coliiformes; family Coliidae; genus Urocolius; species Urocolius indicus. Next base: position 2,533 of record WBNH01011840.1, read on the forward strand.
TGGGGATTCTGTCACTTACTTAAATGGCAGTCCCTATACGTAAATTGCTATTGAACATTAGATTAATTACTGTTGAAACTGAGAAAACCAGTCTTTTACCTCTCAGACTTTAACTCTGCCTAGCCTAACATCAGCTCAAGTCGGATCTTCATCCCTGACTGCTGTTCTGACATCCATGTAAAGCTTTCACTAGTGTGCTCCCAGGTCTTTAAGACAAACTCTAATTGAAGATTCAGACACACAGGAAAAATAGAGTCATCTAAAATTATGAAGAATATTAATGGAACTGTAGAAGAGAGACATGAAGGTCTGTCCATTCTGCTACTTTCTTGTAAACATAATAAGATTGAATTCCTCATGCAAGCCAAGCAGGAATACTTATAATTCAAGTGCTTAAGAATCACATTAGTTTTGAGAAAAGGTTCACAGCTCTGAAATTTTGCCAAACTGTAAAAAGCTGATGCATGAAGACAGAGGAACACATAGAACTTGAGTGAACATCCACATGATCAGTGGGAGACTTTCTACACATTTCAGTCAGCAACAGATCAAGTCATCTAACAAGTTCCAGAACTATTAGTATGACTTTTTCCAGTATCACAAATCAATACATCCAAATGCACAGCCACACCTCAATGTGAATTAAGAAGAGTGAAAAATACTGATGTTTCATGTAACACATATTTTTATAATTAAAATGTATGTATAAAATAAAACCCTAAAGTAGATATATGTGTAAAAACTTTCTTCCTCTGAAATGATAGGTGAAATTATTCTAATCACTCACTTTTATCACCTTATTCACTGAACTGAAAACAAAAGAAGCCTTTAATAATAAAAAAAAAATTCAGGTAAACATATTTATCTTTAAAATATGCATTATAATCAAATAACATAACAAGTGTGTAAATGTAGAATGTAGAGTACTTCATAAACATACAAAAAGATGATCCTGGTCCCAAAATGCTACAGTCTAATTAGACATAAGGGAGTGGGAGGGAAAAGAGTGAATTGATGAAAGCATTGAAAAGAACGGGTAAAAGTTAAGCACACTTCTTGTTAGTCCCGTGATACATAAGTTTTTTATGTATATAAACATGTATCTATTCATTGGATGAGTAGGCCTACATTTATCATCCTGTTTTCTCAAGTTATGTGTCTTTACTAGCCATTTGAAAAGAAGAGTGCAAAGGATTGTCAGACTGCTTCAGGAAGTGGAATGAAGACAAATGGGGTCATATGGAAGAAGTTGTGAGAGCAGAGGAGGAGAGGCATATTGACAAAAGCTTCCAAATCTTGTTCTTGTTTGAACAGAGAGACATTAGAAATGCCAATGAAAGTACAAAAGCAAACAGGTGGGCACATTTGTAGTATATAAGACTTTGAAGTGCAATTAATGCTTTTCAAGCCAGATAATAAAAGAAATCTTGTTTTGTGCTGTATTTAGCAAGCCAGTTAGCTCCCAAGAAGCCCTTCTTCTAAGTCTTTGGAATAAGAGACCAATGCATCACTTCTCTGAAAACTTCTTTCCTTAAATGTATCTTCACAGTCAATGATGAAAATGTGAGTCTGAAAAGTTACAATTAGAAAATTGCATATGGTAGCCATGTGTGCAGCCTCAGGCTAGGAAAAGTTATTGGAAGTTTCTGCACTACATACATAAAGAACAAGGCTTTCACACAAATGTGGCAAGGCATTTNTACATCCAAATGCACAGCCACACCTCAATGTGAATTAAGAAGAGTGAAAAATACTGATGTTTCATGTAACACATATTTTTATAATTAAAATGTATGTATAAAATAAAACCCTAAAGTAGATATATGTGTAAAAACTTTCTTCCTCTGAAATGATAGGTGAAATTATTCTAATCACTCACTTTTATCACCTTATTCACTGAACTGAAAACAAAAGAAGCCTTTAATAATAAAAAAAAAATTCAGGTAAACATATTTATCTTTAAAATATGCATTATAATCAAATAACATAACAAGTGTGTAAATGTAGAATGTAGAGTACTTCATAAACATACAAAAAGATGATCCTGGTCCCAAAATGCTACAGTCTAATTAGACATAAGGGAGTGGGAGGGAAAAGAGTGAATTGATGAAAGCATTGAAAAGAACGGGTAAAAGTTAAGCACACTTCTTGTTAGTCCCGTGATACATAAGTTTTTTATGTATATAAACATGTATCTATTCATTGGATGAGTAGGCCTACATTTATCATCCTGTTTTCTCAAGTTATGTGTCTTTACTAGCCATTTGAAAAGAAGAGTGCAAAGGATTGTCAGACTGCTTCAGGAAGTGGAATGAAGACAAATGGGGTCATATGGAAGAAGTTGTGAGAGCAGAGGAGGAGAGGCATATTGACAAAAGCTTCCAAATCTTGTTCTTGTTTGAACAGAGAGACATTAGAAATGCCAATGAAAGTACAAAAGCAAACAGGTGGGCACATTTGTAGTATATAAGACTTTGAAGTGCAATTAATGCTTTTCAAGCCAGATAATAAAAGAAATCTTGTTTTGTGCTGTATTTAGCAAGCCAGTTAGCTCCCAAGAAGCCCTTCTTCTAAGTCTTTGGAATAAGAGACCAATGCATCACTTCTCTGAAAACTTCTTTCCTTAAATGTATCTTCACAGTCAATGATGAAAATGTGAGTCTGAAAAGTTACAATTAGAAAATTGCATATGGTAGCCATGTGTGCAGCCTCAGGCTAGGAAAAGTTATTGGAAGTTTCTGCACTACATACATAAAGAACAAGGCTTTCACACAAATGTGGCAAGGCATTTAGTTTATACGGCAAGGGAAAAATGCCATCAGCAATGGTGACACATTAGTGAAAATAATTAATATCTTATAAATATGTTAACAGCTCTTTACAATGACACATAACTGTCATTGTAACAGCAATTTACTACGAAAAGATCACTAACCTATTCTAAATTTGTTGATTATCACAGTGAAAAAACCACAAGTGTTTTAAAATAAAAGCCAATAATTAGATGACTCTTAGGTTATAACCGTCACATTAACAGCTTGTAAATGACTAAAACTAGCATTCTAAAGTAAACTTCCACTCTCTGGCTGTTGCTACTGTTATCGAAATGAGATTTAAGGCCAAGATGGAGAGATTAGAATTAACATGTACAGGGTTGCATGTCAAATAAAAAAAAAAATAAAAAACACAATAAAACAGAGCATGAAATCATTCATGTTTGACTATGTACATTTATTTGCTTCTCCTGACACTTTTTGCCTCAGGAGGAATTAAAAAATGTTAACTTTTTAAAGAAAAATACCACCTATTCATAATATTTTACATAGAAAAGCATATTTTGAAATGAGATAAGCTTCGGGCATAATTCAGACTAAGCAATTTCTTCCTACATAGGGAACAAAGGATCCAAAATGCAAAACATGCTAAAGAAATAAACAAATTTTGTGCTCTCATTCACATAGCTGGAAGTCATTTGCTTTTGCTATTATAATAATATGAAACTGAGAAAGACATGCAAAATTAAAATGGTATGTTACTCCTGTGGACTGGACTTTGACAGTATACAATCTGTGCTATATAGAAAATCCTATTAATATATCATAACTCATCTTGATCTTCAAAATCAGAAGACTTTTATTAGCAGTAAAATAAGCCAACTCCTATAAAACTCCACTCTCACAGCTAATTATTTATCTTCCATATGCATTATATACCCTATATACACATAAGGATAAGAATATTTAATGTACTGAAACTCTAATTGCTGGCAGCATTGTGGTTCAATTCAAAGTGTATATCATTATACTGAAATCTATCTGAATAGAACGAGGAAAGTTTGTGCATGGGACGATGTGAATGTGCAAGCATGGGTGAACAGCTTCAGCACAGCTTCTGTACATTTGAGGAAAGTGGCACATACCCAGCATCTATAAAATGACATGCTGAAAAAATTCTCTGAATTTATTTCTCAGTTCATATATTCATTCCTTGATTTTACACCTGCTTTCTTCATACTCATTCTGTTCCTTACACATAAATTTTAGCACAGGTGCTGAAAAGCTGGCTGTTGATTTAAAGGACTGCTTTCTTGAACTCTACCCCTAATTTATACGAACTCAATGGTAACACTTCATTATATCAACACACTGGGGCAAGGCATGGAGAAGTCAGAAAAAAAAACTGGTCCTGACCTGCAGCAGCAATTCTAGTTGAATTAACTAAAAATAGGCTTAGAATTACATACAGAAAAGTACCTGCTCAATTTTTATAAGGCAAAACACTTTTAAGAAATACAGAAGTGGATTTTACTAAGCAGTTAATGGCTCATTCTAGTGAAGACCAGCATAGACAGACTTAAATGCCTCACCTTCAATATATGTTATGTTTTAGTTTAAATACCTCATGACAACTAAGTCTGTTCTCTTTGTGCAAACTGCCTTATCATGCTAGCTGAAAACTACTGCTGCAGTACTCTTACCTTTCTCCTCATAAACATTTCTATAATAGTTTAGCTTCATGCTCTTATACATACATTCAATATTATAATTAATGTAATCTGTCTTCATCTGGTAATTTTTTTTAAAATAGAAAAATAGTAATATATAATTAGTTGTCTAGTCAGTAAAGTTGCACAGACTTAATCCAAGATAAAAAGCAGACCAGGTTATATAGGACTTCTACAAGAGATCAGATTTACTAATGCATAAGTAGCACACTAAATATTGTACACTGAACTTTGTACATTGAACATTGAATACATAGAACCAATAATAATAACAAAAGTAAATTACAGTCATCAATGAATAAAAAAAAGTTATGGAGATATTCAACTGAAAAAAGTTCCATGACTCAGTATGGAAGGAGTGGCTGGAGTGAGCCAAAATTGACTTCCTGGGAAACTGCACAATAATTCAAACTACCTGCTTCTGGTTTGAAAACCTTTGAGACAGTGTGCTATTCTAAGAGTGCATAGTAATATTAACATTGTCTTGACATACCAATAGACTTCAAACAGAAATCATCAATCTGAGGAATATTTTTTTCTGCTTTTAAAGACACTGAGCAAACAGCCTGTAACAGTCCTGTCCCCCTGAAAACTTCTAAAGTAACTTGAAGCATCAGTCTGTACTGATCAATATGTGAAATTAGTCAAATACCCACCTAACTATTGCCGACTAGAATTTGTTTTTTCATGTATTTGAACATTAGAGATAAATGCATTATATGTCCTTTCTGTACTCAGTAGACTGAGGAGACTTCCTAGCTTGCACTTAGCCTAGGATCTATTTACAAGATCTCTCTGGACAAAGCCCAAGAACATCATAGCTGCAAAATAACCAAAGGTTGGAATCTCAAGGAAAATTAACAACTTTCCAAATTAATTTCAGAAGCTTAAAATATTTCATTTAAAATTGATATATATTTTCTCCAAGATTTCTGCTTTTCTGTCCAATGATATTCCTTTGCTGACAAGCCCACATTGGTGAAATTTAGAATTAAAGAGTAAAACTGTGAAGTAAATTATCTTTTATATGGCTATTATTTGATGGGCTTCATACTAACATCCACCTTGTTAATAAACAGAGGATAAACCCAGTAATTTGCATCTTCTACTGATATTGATAACATCATTTGGAATTGCAGTAATTCCATGTGTCTCTCAGCAAAGAAGAAAATTAATATTCCACAATGATTTTACAACTAATGGGATGAGTAAGAGTCTTACTGCATGCACATAAAAGCCATGCCTCTCTTAAATGCTGAGAACACACATTTTTTTACAAAGTCAGCTTTGCTGTGAATTGACACAGACTTTGACTTTAAAAAACAATCAAAAAACTATACATATATGCTTTTTATAAACATGAATATGCAGAGCGTCCAGCTCTAAAAAGTATGACACGTATAAACTGGAATGGAACAACCTATAATGTTACCACATTGTTAACTATTCTAGCAGCTAGTACAACCACAGAATTAAAGATGTTCCATAGATATCTAGCAAAAATGGATTGCAGTATAGATTGCTCTCCGTGTATTTTGATTTTTCAGACTTTCATTTGGTAAATTTCATTTTCATTGACATGTTTTCTCTATAGATTCTTAAAAAAACACCTTTTTCATGGGTTTTATGTTGCATAGTATTATTCATTCAGATGAAGGGTAGAGAAGGAATGAATGAATAAAAATCTAATGATAATAATAATAATAATAATGATGTAACAAATAGCTTCACTGGTGCCACAGATAACAGGACAGAATCCGAATTACAGTATACAGTCAAAAAAAGCTATTATGCTTTTTTCAAAAAAATATGAGTAAACAAACATTTCAAGGAAACACTGGACTGAGAAGACAGAATTATTCCAGGGTATGGATCGGGGTTGTTTTTTTAATGATGAATTAGCTTATTCTTCTACACACTGACAGAGCTTGAGAAATACAGCATAATTGACAAAAAGCTGTCATTTCAAACCTCAAAGAATGCTAAATGCCATTGTTTCACACTAGAGGTCACCCCCGGTAAGAAAATATAATTGTAGCATCTTTTATTTTCTGCCTGTAGCTGTTCCTTATAGTAACGAGGTAGGAGATTATTTTAATGATTTTTTTTCTAGGCTGGTATGCTAAACACCATTTCAGTGTCACATAGAAGCTGTTAATTAATCACCATATTGAGACAATTTTTGTTAAGGAAACAATATGCTTGATTTTAAGAACTGTCTATAAATACAAAATATAATAACATTTCAGCTGAAAAAATGTTTTAACTGTCATGACCTTTTTGATTTTTTTCTTACTTTATTGACAAAGGTCAGCATTGACAGCTAGGCTCAGCAGCATACGTTTTCACAAAATACCTGACATTTTGTCATGGTTTAGCAAGGAGTTGCTTTTGCTTGGTAACAGGGGGAGCGGATTGCAGTGAAGACCCGGTAAAGAGTTTTTGGATCCTTCCCCAGCTCCTGGGTTCAGACCCACCTCCGGCCCAGCTGAGCCAATCTGGCGCCTCTGCCATCATTATTTAGGGACAGGAATTTGAAGTGCTTGGGAAGGTGTAAGAGTGATACAAGATGGAGGCGACCATGCAGACTCCACAGTCAGAAAAGGAGGAAGGAAGGAGGAGCACCAGACCAGAGAGCCCTCTGCAAGCCGTGGTGAGAACACAGCTGTGCCCCTACAACCCATGGAGGGCAATGGCAGGCCTGAGAGCCACCAGCAGCTCTGGGTGAGCTCACCTGGATGGGCGAGAGACTGTGTTAGGAGGCAGCCATGGCACAGGCTGTGCTGGAGAGCCTGCGGGCCGCAGAGTAGACCCACATGAGAGGTAGAAAGGAGCTGCAGCTTTTGGGATAAATGCATGTAAGACCAGCCCGTGCTGGAGAGAGCCCGTGCAGGTGTGTGAGGTACCCCACGGACTTGCAGGGAGAACTGGTGCGGAGCTCACCTGCCCTGAGGAGAAGCCATCAGGAATAGACTGACTGAAACCCTCATTCCTTGCTCCTCTGAGCCGTTCAGCAGAAGAGGAGGTAAAAACATCGGGATCAGGGCTCTGAACCTAGGAAGAGAGGAGGAATGGGGAGAAGGTGGTCTTAAAGGGCTGGTCGGACTCTTCATCATTGTACCATTCTGTGTGGTTTTGTGTTGGTTATATTTTGGGTTTTTATGCTTTAGTTGGCATTGCATTAAATTATGTTCTGTTTTCTTCCCCAAGCCAAGTAGCCTGGTCTGTTTTGTCCTGCACCTTAAGCGTCAATTAAGCCCTCCCTGTCCTTTGGCAATTCTCAGATCTTTGGTACTTGAGGCTAATTGCGGTCTTTTGTTCCCTGATGGGCCTAAATCACAACACATTTGTTTGCATTTGATCAAGAAAAAATGAAATTTCTTTTGAATTTAAAAACAATGCAGGTTTATGTCACTGAAACTATTAAGATTAATGATGTAGAGGGATTCGTAGACGAAAGAACTGTGTTGTACGTCAATCAAAATACTGCCACAGTGATTATTTGCATCGACCTTACTGCTTACATGATCTTCAAATTCTACACAGAATTTAAAAAAATGATGTTTCAAAACAGAGGCAAAGGTTAGAAGTGTTTTTACTTATTGTGTCCATACAAATAGAAGTTTGTACGGATGAATGTAATTAAGAAATATTTTTACCTCTTCCGTTGTTCTATAAAAAGTGCCAAGTAATTATCAATGGGAATGTGAATCATTATATTTTAGTTACCAGAGCTTAAAACATTTACCTCTTATCAGTGTTTACTTCAATTCTTTCAGCAAGGAAATCTTATTCACAGGAGAGAGACAGCTATCATTTATGCCAAAAATCCAACTCCAGTAAAAGAAAAAAAATCTCACAGGATTAGCCTACTTCACTGGGTTTTGGTTACTGTTTTCTGAATAGCCTAAAATGATCCAAGTGCCAAAACACCTTGGATGATCAGTGAATTACTTCCCTGAATAGTCCAGAAAATTAACCATCTGGCTTTCCTGGATTTTCCTGCTTCATTTGGACAAGATACTTACTGTCTGAATAGATGATATATGTCAATCTTTGAAACGTTGTGTGACAAAAATTGCATCACACAGCCGTGCAGTTCTTTCCTACAGATAAACACCTACAGGAAGCCTTGGGGAGGAGGACAGACAAAGCAAACAACGTATCAGAAAACCATGTGCAGTAGTGTAATGTAGGAAATGACTACACTTGATTTGAGAAATTTTAGAAGTCTATGATTTAATTTGAAATTCAAGTATTTTGATGGTTCTCGTTGCCTGGTATGGTACCCAAAGCTTATAAAGACTGCTTCTTTGTCTCTATTTCTCTACAGGAGCAGAGTCTACAATCTACATAGTTAATTTCATTTTAATGATCCAACTACCACTTGAAACCCTAGAAGCTATGTTGCCATAGGAAAATGCAACCTTGTGAATGTACCCTGTTACTCTCATGAACCTGACAGGATTATCCCTACAGTGAAGATGTCTTACTTCTAGTACCAAGATCCTGTACCAAGACCTAGCCACGAATTTCTACAGAGAGCTGACCTGGTCAGTGCAGAAATTCTCTAGTAGCTGCAGGAAGTCTGAATGTGGAGACAACTGCAGAGAACAGTTTGACCTTTGGAATTGCGTCTACATGCAACTAATTTTTACTGACTTTAAGAACCATATTGATATGCTTCCAAGTATATGTATGTGTGCATATGTTTGTGTGTCTATATGTATACACACAAAGACACATATACCTATAACTCCAAAAATGCAACACTTCAGCCCTGGGCTGAAAAGGGGTTTCTCAAATATGCGATTACCTGCATGGAAGAGGCTGCAGGTGGAATGGAAGACAAGACTAACGTAGAATGACTTCTGGCAGGAATCTCATTACAAAACAGAGTCATAGAGTCAATCAGTTCTTTCAGATGGTCTGTAGAAAGGCAAGTGAGAAAGAGAAAAAGAAAAATAAGGTAGAAGAGCAGCTCAGGTAGAGAGGAAGAAATAAGCAGCTTTCACCTTCTTTTTGACATCAAGCAGCAGCTGAAGAAGGATGGTGGCTGATATGTTAACAGGGAAGAGGAAAGCAGCATGTAGAGAAGAATGGGATGTCTCTCCTACAGTGAAAAGCACTTAGGACCTGAAAGCACAACAACCAAAATCCTGAGGAAAGCTCAGGAGTGCAAGAGTGATAGGGAATGACAGCTGTACTGTTCTATGCTATAGGATTCTCTGCATGTGCAAGTTGTTAAGAACAAAGTGAGTCCAGGAGTGGAGTTTGAGGACAGACAGCCTAGACCTGAGGTGGAAGAAGGTAAGGTGAGAGAGGAAGGACTTGGCCTTTGTTGGAGTAAAGTGAGGGGAGGGTGGGAAATGAAAGAAAATTACAGGCAAGAACTGCAGGGACAGTAAAATTATCCAGTTCCAATGTTTGCACGATAAATGTACCTTATTTCCAAACAGAATGAGGACGAACTTTATGTCTCTGTGAAGCAGAGAAGATCTCATTTTTTCAGTTTCATCTGGAAGGCTGTGAACAATAGCACTCAGTTATATAATTCAGAAGTAATATTTTTCAAGTTAATCCACAAGACTAGACAGAAGAAAGTGCTTTTGATCTGGAATGAGCAGTCCTCACACTGTGAGTCTCCCACATTTCCACTTCACCATTGGATTTTACTGGTCTAAAAACATGCTCATTTTTCACAAATATTTTGCTGCCCTAAGTAACCAACAGTTCTCTTTCTATGAAAAATTTGAAGGCAACATACATGAAGACAATCATTTGCAGATTCATGAGATTTTTACCAAATTTGTAAGTTGTAGCTGAAAACTAATACCAATGCTTACAGCTCCAGTCCAGTAATAAAAACATGATCAGTGAGATCTAAGATATCCTACAAGACATTGCAACTGCAAAGGTTTAATTTTGATGCACAAAAGCAGATTAGCTAAGCATGAGAAAGCAAATATTCAAAATTCTGTCCAGTTTTATTTGTAACTAAAAACAATAATAGCAAAAAAAAAATTAAAGATTTCTTGACTTAAAAGGGCTGAAAGAGGTGAACTAAAGGGCTACATCCCAGATCTTGTGACATACAATGTATCATGCCACTGCATGAGTTTCAGTACTTCTCAAACCTCGTTTTTATATTGCAGTTGTTTTTCAAATTACAATATAGATTTTAACACTGCGATAGCATTTGGCTCAGGACAGTAAAACCATGCAGCCCTCTCCACTAGTGATTTTTCTTTGCAGTAGAAGTGTATGAAACTATATCAAAGGACCAGAAGCAAACCAACAGATCCCATAAACCATTAGAACCTGCAACCTTCTTTGTGTTATTAACTTGCTTGTGTGAACTAGACTAGAGGACAGGGAATTTTCTGTTGCTTCAGTCATAGTTAATGGTTCAAAACACAAGCATTCATAAAAGATGTTCTTTCTAGGCATTCAAAAGCAGAAACATTGTGCTATACCTCAGTCCTCTGGAAGAGTAATCACCCACATTCTTAAAGCAGATGCTGTCAAGGCTGTGTAGGAGTAAAACACAGTAACATTCTTGCATTCTTGGATGTCAGTGGTCTGATTTACAGCCAGAACTCACATACCTTTGCAGCATTTTAACTGAAGGAATGGCAAGTTATGACACAGAATTGGATTGAGTAATTAGGATCAGGAATTTCATAGTGGTTGTGCCACATGAGGCATGTATGTTTGACTGTTTCTTAAATTGCATTTAAAAGTGCACCTGAGACTCAATGCTTAAACCTCAATGCAAATGTCTTGAGGTTAAGGTCATGTTGATTAGAACATTTTTATCCTTAGGCTTATATATAAATTTATTGAAAATTACTTGGAAATTTATTTGAGCCAAACTATAAAATAATCATTGTTTTCTTTTATACTCTGTACTTGTATGTGTGCCTACAATCATTTTTTATGAGAACTTCCTTTATCTAATGGTCTGCTCCCACCAAGAAACCAAAACATTGAAGAAATACACCAAGAGGAGAAAAGATGGTTTGGGGAAATTGAGAAAGAAGGATACATCCAAGGTCTGATTATATACAGTTTAAACTCTGGTGTCCCTTTCACCTTTTCTCCTCTTTGTCTTTGTTCTCTCCACAGCTCTAGCTATTTTTATCACAGTGCTCACTGCCAAAAAGGTCTCTCCATTTAGAAACCAACATGCATTTATCTGACCCTGTTCCAGAGTCCTTCTTTTGATAAGGAACAAGAGCAAGCTGTTGGCCCAGCGTCAACAACAGGCTTTAAAGTCATCAGCAATAGGAAGCAACAAAGAGATTTGAGACCTCTTTGGCTGGAAACCATCACCTCTTCAGCATTCACGTTTGTTGTGCCAGTTCAGCAACCTAAAGTCCAAACCAGCCACACACTCAAGCCTTCCGTTTAATTAGAAGAAGTAAATTTTACTACAAAGCCAGGTTACAGGACATTTTAGGAAATCTGAAGTGACTAACAGAATGTAAACTCTGTTTTCGAGGTTAAAAAAACAAAACAAAACAAAACAAAACAAAACAAAACAAAACCAAACCTAAGATACGGGGAAATAAGAAGTAAGAAATCACCGAGAATATAATACAGTTATTTTATCACACAGTTTTGATTAATAGCAAGCAACATTCACATATAAGTTCACAGATGTAGCTAAAGACAAGAATATATTTGATCCTTAAATTACCATTTTAAAATCAAAACCTTATGTTAAAGTTATTTTTTTCTGTTTCTTCACAAGTATAAATTTATAAATATCTTGTGATTTCTCGCCTACTTTTCTTCTGAAGAAAGATAATTACGATGTTTTTCTCTTAATGTGGAAAGCAAAATCTTATTGCGACTCACTGAAAGACAGTAATGCAAGCTCTTCACACACTGAAAAATCACTTTTGAAAGGGAAAATTTCAGCATCTTAGAAAATTGTAACTAAAACAGAAAATACAATATGCTGTCCAGTAGCACCATATCTTCATGTTGCACTATGTTTTTAAAGTACCTCTTGCCACTATCACCTCTCCATAGCATGGGTTTAGGATAGGAAGGAGATATACCTTTACTTTATCCCTGTAGATTTAACAGGTCTTTTAGAGAGACAGAAACAGAGGCTAAAAGAACTTATATCTGTATGTGATTGATTACAATTCTTTTCAACTCCTTGACATTAGGTAAAGCATAGTGTTTCAGGCTATACCAGAAGGCCAATTATGCATCTGTAAGAACAAACCAAGTTCATGTAAAAGCCACCTAATTACATAATTTGTCTTGGTCATTTCCCAGATTATAAAAAATGATAAATGAACAAAGTAAAATTTCTTTTTTTTCTCTGTAACTTGAACAATGTATCCTCATTTCCTCATACTTTCAGTGAAAGGTATACTTTCTACCTAATACTTGTTCTAAGAAATCAGAGGCCGAGGTAAACATTGAACTATCATCATTTTGTGACAAATGGGTAAGGACTGGCACAGCTCTAAAATTATAACTAGAAAGAAGAGTTTCCTTCCTTCATGAATCGAAGGCTTACAGTTTTATTCAAAACAATAAACACACAGAAGTTTTATTTCTTCTGATGTGCAGCTGAGTAAGTTCTGCTGCTCAGATTCCTATATTTGCAGGGAGATACAATTGTGTGTTCACAAGGCCATGATGAAGATCCTTGTTTTAAACAGAGTAATTAAAATTATAGGAATGGCGTCACCACACATTGTGGCCATCCAGTCACAGCTCACTAAGTTCAGACTTCAAAGCCCAAAGTTCATGAGTCTTTAGATAGGCATCTTTAGATAGTAAGTCCACAGAGGAGAACACAACTGATCTTTGGCTAAAAAAACTCTTCACCTATTTTCAACAAATTAAAAATCTTTGGTTTGCAAGTTATCCCATAAGTGTATGACAACTTAAAATCTTAATCAGTCTTAATCAGCCAATCCATCTTTGATTTTTGTACTGATTTTTGAAGTCATTTCAGCTGATTTGCTTAACTGTATTAACAAATCTATTTTTTTCTCTGCAATGAAAACAAATTCAAATAGCTGATTCTCCTTCCTTTCATGAAAACTCAAATGGCTTTTCCATGCAAATCCAGACTCTTCTTTGGTCACTCAGAGTGCATGGTGGTAATAAGTCCTTGTCTGTCACAACAGTTTGTATTTTTATCAACGCCTTTCCCTCATACTTCCCTAAATCTAGACAAAAAATTGTAAAATTCAGAATCCCAAGGTGTTGTTATTGCTCATGTTATGGTAGTAAATAATGAACATTTTGTAATAACAAAACAAATAGACAAATGAGGACACAGCTGGCAATGATGTTGGCTTAATTTTGAGCAGCAGAGTGGGCAACATTTTAAGGGTGTTTTATGTTTGTTCTCCCACTATCTACCATTTAAAATTGAATTGCACTTAGATTGGGATTTCCATGGGAATTCAGTGTCCAACTGCAGTTGAATACCAATGGAATTTTGAGCCTCTAATTTCACATTCTACTTTGAAGATCCCTGCCATAGTCTATTTCTAGAGCCTATCTGTAAATCTACAACACACTTCCATCTAATTATAATGCTAATCATATATTTGTTATACACATTCAAGCTCATTTTGTCAAATGAGGACAAAAAGTAAATAATTAAAAAGGACATAGGAGCAGAAAAGAAATTTAATTAAATTTATCCCAAGCATAATGCATTTTTGTATTCAAAATACAGGGAAATTTGTATTTATATCTGTAAAATAAGCATTTGACATTAATAAAAAGAAGCCAAAGTAGTGACATAAATACCTCAGTTCTGATTTATGCTATGTCTACTCCCTGACGTATTTCTGAAACATCTATTTTGACCACCAGAGAACTGTAGCAAGGTGAAAAACTGAAAATTCCCTTCACTACAGTTTATTTAAAAACAGTATTGTGTCTGACTCCACTAGTTCCTTTTAGAGTGTACCATCCTTTTAACATAATTTCAGATAAATGCCTCTGGAACCTATTCCTCTTTTTTTAGCTGATTGGCTATGTATTATGCAGAATTTCTGCCCAAGAATAGGAGAGTCAGGAGTGGACTATAGCTCAATTTAAGAAAAATCTTTGGAGCTATTAACATCAACCACAAACATATATCATAAGCTCTCCTGGTTTTGGCTGGGATAGAGTTAATTTTCTTCTTAGTAGCTATTACAGGACTGGGTTTTGGGATTACACTGAAGAGACTCTTAATAACATTGGGACGTTTGGTTACTGCTGTGCAGTGCTCACATAACATCAGAGCCTTTTCTGCTTCTCACTCTGCCCAGCTCACCAGGCGTCTGGGGAACCACCAGAAGCTGGGAGGGAGCATGGCCAGGACAGCAGATCTGCTAGTCAAAAGGCTATTCCATACCCTAGGACATCAGAGCCAGTATATAATCTGTTAGGGAGTTAGCTGAGAGGGCAGATAGTTGCTCAGGCATTGAGCATAGTTCAGAAGATGGTTAGCAATCGCATTGTTTCTCTCTTTTTCCTATATGCACTTTCATTAAAATCATTATTATTATTATAATATTTTATTTGTATTATTATTGTAATATTATAGTCTAATTATTGCATTGTTCTTGTCTCAGTCCACAGTTTTTGCTTTCTTTTCTAATTCTCCTCCGCATCCTACAGAAGGGAGAAGGGAAGAGTGATTAATTCTTTAATAACAACAAGTACTTATAATTTAGTGTCCTTCCTTTCTTTAATAACAAAATTTCATTTTCTTCAAAACCAGCAGTGGCAACCAAGTGAATAAAACACCATATCCCTCTCTCTTTGCCCTCATCCCTCATATACCTGTAGAAATTTCTCCAGTGAACCATTTACTACTGACTTCAGCACATGTTGAGACATACTTTAGAGCTAGATCTGCTCAAGGATCGTTTCACTTTCTGATACAATTAATTGTATTATGAGTCAGAGTTCTAATGAACATGAGTTATGTCCCAATGCAACTGTCCTGGGAAAGGGAGACAGGCATAGAGACAAGGAATTTGTGCAGCCCTACATTGTTTGTTAGTCCCACAAGGTTAGTNCTGAAGAGACTCTTAATAACATTGGGA
Source organism: Urocolius indicus (assembly GCA_013401255.1). Classification (NCBI taxonomy): domain Eukaryota; kingdom Metazoa; phylum Chordata; class Aves; order Coliiformes; family Coliidae; genus Urocolius; species Urocolius indicus. The sequence goes on from WBNH01011840.1 coordinate 18,124, forward strand.
CGTTTGGTTACTGCTGTGCAGTGCTCACATAACATCAGAGCCTTTTCTGCTTCTCACTCTGCCCAGCTCACCAGGCGTCTGGGGAACCACCAGAAGCTGGGAGGGAGCATGGCCAGGACAGCAGATCTGCTAGTCAAAAGGCTATTCCATACCCTAGGACATCAGAGCCAGTATATAATCTGTTAGGGAGTTAGCTGAGAGGGCAGATAGTTGCTCAGGCATTGAGCATAGTTCAGAAGATGGTTAGCAATCGCATTGTTTCTCTCTTTTTCCTATATGCACTTTCATTAAAATCATTATTATTATTATAATATTTTATTTGTATTATTATTGTAATATTATAGTCTAATTATTGCATTGTTCTTGTCTCAGTCCACAGTTTTTGCTTTCTTTTCTAATTCTCCTCCGCATCCTACAGAAGGGAGAAGGGAAGAGTGATTAATTCTTTAATAACAACAAGTACTTATAATTTAGTGTCCTTCCTTTCTTTAATAACAAAATTTCATTTTCTTCAAAACCAGCAGTGGCAACCAAGTGAATAAAACACCATATCCCTCTCTCTTTGCCCTCATCCCTCATATACCTGTAGAAATTTCTCCAGTGAACCATTTACTACTGACTTCAGCACATGTTGAGACATACTTTAGAGCTAGATCTGCTCAAGGATCGTTTCACTTTCTGATACAATTAATTGTATTATGAGTCAGAGTTCTAATGAACATGAGTTATGTCCCAATGCAACTGTCCTGGGAAAGGGAGACAGGCATAGAGACAAGGAATTTGGGCAGCCCTACATTGTTTGTTAGTCCCACAAGGTTAGTGGGTAAATGGTCAGAAACCACAGCATGCTTTGGTAGGTCTGTTACAGTGATTTTGTTGTCTCAAGTAAACCTTAGAAGTCCCTGAAGGTCGAATAATGAGGAGCTTGTTAAGAGAGTAAGGGAAGCGGACAGACTAGATAAAAAGAAAATATCAGAGTACATTAAACTGTGAGTATATAAAATGCCTGCAGTTGCTTGCCTGCAATTTCAACTAACATATGCCATCTTCAAACTACTACAAAGCACTCCCACCATTTTTAATACAGATAAGGGAGTATCACAACATCTAAGAGTACAAATTCTTTTCAAATTTTGTTTATGTTATCTAAATTTATTTGGAAATTTTACAAGGACCAACACAAGATTAATGGTACTTCCAGCTTTTGATTGAACTAGATATGCCTCAAGTATTAATTCTTCCACTGTGTAAGGTACTTACTTTGTGTTTTTTTTTGCCAAATTAGAGTCAAGATGCTCAAAGGGTCACAGAACTGAAACTAAAATTAGGTATATGAGCAATTTATGACTTGTTCTAATTACAGACTTATTACAGTCAGGAGAAAATGAAATAAGTATTCATATCCCAAGAGACTGCAGTAATAACTTTGCGAAATGCTGAAAAACTGCAATGAATAATTATTAAAACAGAGAACAACCATTACATTCCTATAATAATATTAATTTTCACTCTTCAATCACCAGACATCCTTAAATCCTGACAGATACTAATAAAGTAAGATGCCAGTTTGCAGATAAGTTTCTGCATGTCTCATGCATCAGTGGGACTTGGCTTCAACAGACAGATCGGCTCAAACTGTTCATTTGCAATGCAGCAGTATTGTAAACAGATTAAAAAATACCGACATCTTTACAATCTTTTGAATTATATACTGAACCAAAGCCTTTCTTATTGAAGCTGGATAACTACTTCTTAAACCAAAATTCAGTATTTGTAAAAATGTTTTATCTTAGGCCAATAAATTCAGTATTTGCAATAATTTTGTATATTAGACATATAAAGAGAAATTCCGTTAACATGACAGTGAATAAACACTTACATACTTATGTACATGGTTGTAGTGTTTTTCAGTTCTATTTTATGGTGATTTAGCTTTCCCAGTGACTTATTCAACCTCTCTCTAATCTTTATCAATTAGTATCCTACCATTGGGCTCTAATTATTCATTTAATGTAAATTATTTTCAACCATATGTTACCACATTTTCATGACACGTAAAGACTCAAATTTGTTTATCTTTCTTAGACAAAAGACTGATCAAAACTGTTTTGTATATAAGTTTTACTAACATATAATACACTTCATTTCCAAGTTTCCTCCTACCTTTCTGAGGTATATGCCACCAGTAATTCTCTTGCTGTCAGTTGATGCCAACTTTCTTTTCGCTGTCTGATTAGTGCACTTTACCACACTACCTTATGGTTTTCCCTTCAGTACCACATTAGGGCCAAGTAAATAACTCATTGGACCTTTTACAGATGAATTCTGAAGACACCTTCCTCAGACAGGATTTATGAGCAGCTTAAGCTCACTTTGTTCTTACAATGAGGTACGTTGCCAAGCTACTAACATCCCAGCCAGGATCATAGGTGCTTACAAACTGGCCTCTTTAAGACAGCAAAGATGTAGCCTTTTAGTCTAAGATATTCAGGTTACTATCATTTTTATCTTTTTTAGAACGCATAATGAATGGATGCTAAATATCAGCATCTTTCTTTCAAAACTAATGTTATGCAACCATGGAGAAAAAAAGAATGTACAAGTAGTACTTTGACTTATTTTCAAAGGTTTGGGGGAAGAGAAGAAAGTCCCCAGAATACACATGCTTATAAAGATACTGAAAGAATGTCAGGAAAGGAGTATATAGTCATCACAAAGAGCAGAACATCTGTTAGGAAACGACTAAGGTCATGCAAAGGTTATTTTCCACAGTGTCTCTTTATGTTTCTATTTTAAGGGTTCACAGACATGTTAACACAGAAGGTTCTTGCAATCACACTGCATTCAAAAAATTCTAAGTGAATGTACTGTTCTTTTCATGAGGAGGAGAAACTTCTGAGTACCGCAATGTGGCCTATTTTACACTTCACCAAACCATTCACATAGTTCTGAATTGTGACTTCATAAATATGTACCTAGTGTCTACCTACGCTATGACTTTATAAAACAACTATCCTAGTGGTGTAGGAGCAAAGTTTTGCATTTCAAATGAAATTGATGTCCCATGAGAGCCAGATTAAACACCCAGTTAAACACTGATTTAAATGTAAAATTAAATTGGATTACCATCATGGCATTCAACTTGATCTGAACTCAGAATGTTTCTGGGCTCATTTATCCTTGCAGAAAATCACAGTGTTTTGCACTGAGATTAACACTCTGATATGTCAAATAAGCATGACATGTAACATCTAAGAAATAAAGTTTAAAGTGAAAGAAACCAAAAATGCACAATTACCCAAGGAAACTGTTTCGTTCATTCAGTGATTACAGTGCCTTTTAAAAGCTTACAGTCTGCCACAGTACAGAATAATTTAAACTTCAGTTGCTTTTCTCTGTGAAACTGAGGCACTTGACATTTTTCTCCTTTTGGTAGGCTTTTCTTTTAATACTATAGTAGTTCAAACACAATGTATATCCACTGAGCTACTCAGCACAAAGGAGAGAAAACTCACATCATGCATCTACCTTTGGGTTAGATTGCAATGCACAAATAAGCAAATAGTTTAACGATTTCAAATGAGTATAATTTCTTTCAGGTTCAAGTATCAGTTTGCTTGTTTTGCTGCTGCTAATCACCTCTTAAATAAACAATTGCTTTATCTATGTACTGTGCCTCATTTCACTTTCAAATTATGTGTGTGTTTCACTCCTAACAGCTTATTATGATCTATAATTAACAATTTTGCTGAAAGCAGAGCCTTGCATTGAAGAGAGCCCACATTCTATCTGGGAAACACTCAAAATGTGAGGCCTCTGCTTTGATAACAAAACCAACAACTTGAAGCTGTGCATGTGTTTTGGTACCACTGTCTTTTTCACTCAACTTCTATATATTCATGGACATTCAATGTATTGAATGCAATATTTTTGAAGTAAATATTAGCACTTGGAAAACAGATTTTTACAATAGTGCTGAAGACTGCTACAAGAATGCAGCAATTCCTTGACACATCTTAGCAGAATCTACACAAGCATCAAAAACGAAAAATGACTAAATGATAACAGATAGAAGTCAGAAATTGATGCAACAGGATTTAAAACTGAAAAAAAAAAAAAGGCCACACAGCAGACTTCAGAATACTGAAAGGTCTTTCTATGCTTCATTCCCTAGGGCTGAGTTTCATACATTAAGAAAAGGTAACCCTGGGCACCCAATTTGTACAATACAGAAGTTCCGTGAAGAATTCTTAATATTCTTGTTAGATCCAAATTTCTGTGTTTGATCTGCATTCACTCTTACACAGTTTGAAAGTCTGAAAGCTGATACAAGGAAAGAGGTAAGTCAGGAAGTAATTTTTTTTTCACTATACTATTAAGCCTTTGATCATTTGCATGTCCTGAATGTGAATAATACTCTTCACAGCCCTGCCATGCAAAAGATTACAGTCAATATGGGCGGGATGCTTTTAGCTCTTGGTAGAATAAAAACAGAGAAGTAAGAGTACAGATGTAGCAGCAGAGCTGAAATTATAAAATACTTTCCAAGTCATATAATTAATTATTCCCCTCATCATTGTCAGTACAAGTAATTGGTTGTGAAAAATTCTATCTTGACATGCATAAATAAGAAGGATTTCAGTTCACATCCCAAATGACCTTGGGTATCCCAGGAGAATGAACGCGTTCATTAAAAGTTGGAACTTCACTTTTTAATAAGTATTTGATCAAATTAAAAAAAAAAACAACAAACATAGTCAATGATAAAATAAAGGTGTTTGGAAGGACTTGCAAGATGACCCATAAATCTTAGAGGAAAAATTCCAAATTCTTCTGCATAAATCCCTCTATCTTTTTGCTGTTGTTGTTCTTTACGTGCATGCACATCAAGTATATATTCCACATCCTCCATGGCAAAAATATTGTTACTTAAATTACATTCATATGATTCCTTGATAAAAAAAAAATCAATTTGCCAAATCAATTTTTCTTAAACAAGTTCATCATGCTCTAGAGCAATGAACTAATCAATAGAGAATGTTTTTCAGACGTTTTGCAGCCATGTCCCTTTAGTAATTGCTAGAATTTCATATCGACAGGTGATAGGATGCTTTGAAGGATAAATTGATCTGTTAGCCCGTAGTGCTACAAGGCAACACCACAACAATAAAGATTTATCCCCACAGGGCCAGGGTTTGGAAATCAAACAGGAGGTAAACTGTTACATTATGTGATTGAACCTGGAGGTAATTCAGGAGTGTAATTTTCTGGCTGCATTTGAAACCACAAAAAGGAAAGAATAAAGAAACCGCTATTACATAACTTTGAAATGTGGGAGGTTTTTAATTGAAGAAAAAGATGTTCCATGGCACAATCTGACTGTCATGGAAGTTAGATCTAAAGAATACAGACTAAATAAATTCAAAAGGTTGCTAAATTATGTTCTGCATAAGTAGGATTCTTCATTTTGGTCGCAAGTTCCTGGCTAAAGCAGGAATGACATAAGAAAATACACATAGAGTAGACAGAGTGAATAAAAGCATTTCTATCTAACAGTATAGACAGAAAAAATTATTTGCTTTGTAATGATTCCTGAACAGCTACATTCTGTTTTTCCACAACCTATCAACTCAGCAGGATAACATAATACACAAAAAATGTTTACTGAAATCAAAGCTTGACTCGTTATGAAGAAGACTCAGCTGTGTGCTCAGGTCACATTGCTGGATACTTTTTGCAGAAACCTGTCAAAGCACAGAACCCATCCACATTCCCAAAAGCAAAATTTAAGACCTGCATTCATGTCTGATAATAGCCAAAGTCTTAGACTTTATCTGAGTTCAGTTAAACCACTGAGTTAGCTTCAAGAGTGGAAAAGCATTTGCTCTGCAATTCTGACAGTTTCAAATTCAGGAAGAAGCAATTAGACAAGATTATCTAGCAACAGCGTCCGTTCACAGAAGTCAACACAAGCACTGACATCCACAGCTGCAAGACCAAGTGTTTCTCTCCAGTACTCAAGTACATACTCCAGTAAGTCAGCCTTAGGAACAGCCGCAAGCCCAGTGAGTGCTGCACAGCACAAAGCACCAGTGCTATCACACATAGAGACTTCAGATGCTACCTGCCTCATCTAGGTGTAACCAAATAGCAAGAATGCCTTCTTTTCCCTTCCAGATCACTGATTCAAACCCTGTTAGACTCAATGTATCTGTAAAGAGTTGGTACAGCTTGTGCAGTAGAATATGTGGATGGTCAGTTATGGCACCAGTAATTTTTTTTTTTTTTTTAAGTAGTACATCATTCTTCCAGAGGATCTAAAAATTGAAAGCCCTCTTCTATGGAAAACTTTCAGTGATATCAGTTCAGAATAGTACTAGCTAGGTGACAGCTGTTATGCAGGACAGTCATTAAATACATATTTAACTGAAAATCTTTTACTCATCTTGTTTAATATTGCCTTTGACATAATCCAAGCAGCATCTCAGTCTGTCACAGGAAGGATAATGAACAAGTTTCAGGCAACTTTAACTTCACTTTAGATTCTCTGAAAACAGCATATTCCCAAAGCACCTGACAACACTACTTGTACCATGTCCTCCCCTGCCATCTGGACATTGAACCTCAGCCTACAACTGAAATCTGTAGACAAGGCAGTTTTAAAGTAACTTCATTTGCCACTGTAGATATATGTATGCTCAAAGTTTCCTTAATCTTATGTGATACAATAATAAATATCATGAAACTTCTTCTCATACATTGCATGAAAAATATGTAATTAGTTGTATGTCTTTATATTTACCAGATAATTTCATACTCTAATTGCTGTGTTTAAATGGGAAGATATGTAAAAGAAAAATCTTAAAACTATAAGTCATTTGTCTTTCAAATGTTGCAGGAGCTAATTTAGTACAGGTGGGTCTATGACAGTCAAGCCCAACTGTAAATAATAAACTACTACCTGCTAAAGAAGTTAACTATATGGACAGAAACTATGCATATCCAGCTCTGAAGGTGTTAAAACAGAATCTTCTATAGATTTCCTAAGAAAATGTTCAATCTTAGCAGCACTACATTTGAACATTCATGATTGAAAGGAAGATAGAAATTGGCTATTAATATTGCACCTCATTGTTAGGAGTGAAAAAATTTGTATTTTTACTTTTGAAATGAAAAACTGTGCAGTTTGCACACCAATGTGGATCACAATGCAAGAAGTAAGCAACAACAGGAAGTGTAGGCAGTAGCGGACATAGTTTCTGTTCCTATCTCAACTATTGAACGTTTCTCATCATCTAACTTTAGAAAGGTTATTTTCCATTGCTGCTTACCTGTTCAGACATATATTACAGAAGAGTTTTCCATACCATATCATTAATGTATTTGCTTTTACTGAAAGAAAACTAGCAAACCAGATCATTCTTAGGTCGCACTGTTTTTCGCTTAGTTTGCCATTTCTGAAGTTCTCAACCTCAATGACTGGGAAAATGCTATTCCTGGGTCTATTTATTTTAATAGCATGGATGTCTTGTACCTATATCCTGCTGCTTGAGTTGAACAGCTTCAAACAAAAGAAAATTATTTCAAATATTTATGACCATAAACTGCACTCTTAACCAAGTGAAAAGTAAGAAAGAAGTAGAGCGTATCTCACTCATCCTCCAACGGACACAAGTGTAAAATCATTTAGGAAGCCTGCATGATTCTTTGCAGCTAAGTATATACATGATGATCTAAGCTCATAACATAGATGAGGTATGCCAGTTCTGAATCATATCCACACAAGAATTTCTTACTAAGAAAGGCCAGATAGTAGCTGTGATACTTGTCATAAGCCTTTTCCCCACTGCATGCGTGAGAGGGACAGGGAGAGAAAAAACACTATTAAATTTCCCCAGTAGAACTTGAGAGACAACAGTTCAATTTCCAGTTCTGCTGCAAGATCTCAGATGAGAAACTCTACCATACTGTATGAGTGTTTCCCATTTTCACTGCTAGCGTTCTTTCGGCAAGGACCATCTTATTAAAGATTCATTCAGCTGTTAACAGTGCAAGCCCAAACTCTAAGGCAATTAATGTGAGAGAAATTAACAGTTAAAGTACACCTGCAACACAGACCACAGACTCTCTATACCAGAGTACTCAGTTTGAAATAGATGCCAAAAACTGTAAATAGAATAATAGAGCCAAGTAATTTGAAGAGGTAATTGCAAGAAGCAGCAAAGGAAAACAAAGCAGGTTTGGAAGGTATCTCTTATGACAGAAGAATACCTCACAGATAAAGAAGGAATGACCTTCAGTTAAGCTAAAACACCTCAGAGTAATACCAGAGGATGTTAACAGCCTCCAGTTCAACAAAGCTTCCTGACACACAGTATTTGAAAGCTAATAGAGAAACCTCAGCTATAAATTCCTCTGCAGAAGTGATGAGAGATATCCTGCACAGCTACCAGCTGTGATTGTATGCTCAGCAGCAAAGCCCCCTCAGTTCGGACTGCAGCCTGCTGCTCAAGAAGCAAGGGTTTAGGGCAATTTCAAAGCAATTTTTTGAGAAGTGCTCACTGCATATGTGTACAAGATTGATAGACATAAAGCAAATAGAATATCTGAAACAGAACAGTAAGAGCAAAGGTTAAGGCTACATATCATTAGGACTAGTGTGCCCTGGGAACTATTTTAGAAAGAGCTATTTCCCTGACCTAAAAAGAGTGCTTTGTTTTGGTTTAGCTTTTTAAGTTACCAGCAGCCTCTGAAAATACTACCAGAGCTGAAGGTGGGAATGCTATCCCCACAATTCCTTTTAAATTAGGAAGACACCATTTTTGTAATGATTTTAGTGATTTATTTAGAGTTATGACCAAAAAAAAAAAAAANTGCTGAATGAATTATAGAACAGAAAGCAGATGGGCCGTGTATATGAAACAGCCACTATCTGGCATGATGTGCTGCGCAATTTGGCTGCAAAGATTAAATTGAGCTATTGAATGTTTAATACACTATGCATAACAAATACAGCCAGAGCCACAAAACAGCATAAATTACAGAATTGGTATTCACGCTGTCTTTCCCAGGAATCAATACACTGCCACAGCTCATAAGAGTCTGTTGTTTAATACACATAAAGAAGAGAAGAATTCTTCTATTAAAATGAGTTATCTGGGCTATTTACCAAAGGCAGTGATTTAACAGTGGTAAAGTCTATGTAGTGCTGTTGAATGCAGATGATAATACTTCTTGTCCTTGTCGGCCTATTTCATTGCTCCTATCAGTTGCTGTTGCTGCAAGGTCCCCTGGGTACATTAGCAGTCAGCCCAGGAAGTGTGTTTAAGTAATGGACATAATGTTCACATTTGCTAGACCAGCCTTCTCTCTAATCATGAATTATTCTTCCCCAAGGCTCAATTGGAACATTACTTTAGAAGCAGAAGATTTAATCCTTTTCAGCTGATTGGAGGGAATGATTACAGTATTATTTTCTTGTACAGACTGTCTCCAGTGAAGGTGCCTTTTTCTGTCCCCATCTTTAATAGGCAGCAATCTTTATTTCCCTGGAGGGAAATGGCAATGAATTCAAAATGGGATAAATCTTCAGGAATGTGAGGTGCTGAGACTGTAGATCACTGCTGGTTAGTTAATTAGTTTAGCCCTTGCTTGTTTCATCTCCAAGACAAAACACCTTGCTAGGAGGCAAAAGGAAGGAAACATGCATATATCTGATTACTCTACATACAAAACCCAGCCTCTGTGCACCTGATTTTAGAAGGTAACCTACAGCTCTGGTTTCTTTTAGATGCAATCAGTCAAATAAGCTGTGCACTGTTCCCTTAGACTATTCTGACTTCTAAGGATTATTACACCTGGAGAAATGGATTATATCTTTATCCAGTGGATACTGTTGAAAGAGATATAGGCATGAGACTGCAAGGGGAGACATTTCTAGACTAGCATGAATGTGATTGCAGTTGGCATACAGAGATGTGTTTACTCAGACAGTGAATCCTGTATCCCGTGAGATGGAAAAACAAATATATTCTTTAAACACAGATGTTAAATGCACCTTTGAACACGTAGGCTCACAAACAACTGTTTTGAGTTTTTAATTACTGAGCTTTTGTTATCATAGGTGAGGAAAAATATTGCAATTACATCATCTTTATTCTACTCAAGAATATAGTTAGAAAGGCTAATAATTCCCAATCATTTTTCTTTCAACATACTGGGACAAAACTGAATATTTTAAATTAAATGAATTAAAGGAAAGCACAGTTTTGCCATAGCATAAACACTTTTTAATTCCCCCAAAACTTTCCTCATGAGGCATACTTTTAAAACAATAAAAACTGGAGAAAGAATGTAAGATTTTTAATACAGTTGCAACCCAAAATCTTGATCAGCTCCTCTTGTAGTTAAAGGCCCCAAATCTGTCATTTTGCAATTTATTTACAGAGCCATGATATCCTGAACTTGGTTATAAGTATATTATGCAGCCAAGAGATGAGTACAGACCTTGCAAGGTGTAGGAAATCATGAGTGCCTGAGGCCGATATATTTCAACCTTTAAAACAGTGGATTAAAAAAAAAAAATCAAGCAACAATATTTAACAAATTGCATTTGCAGGAATAGAGCATTGTAGAATAATGATTATTTTGTTAAATTTAATACATGAGAATTGAGGATAAGAAGTTTTTTCAAATACATCCACTTGGGTTCTTTTCCTCTTTTCCTGAGTATACAAGATTATATTGTGATACCTAATAGGAGATATATATGTTAAAAGTAGAACAAAATTATTTACAGCCATTTCGGCTTCTGACAAAAACATGTATTGAGTTCTTAATAACAAGTTTAAAGGTCACAGAGAACTTATCTCTTGGTATGTGTGGTTGAGTGTGAGGATCGTCTCATTATACAAATCGGGAAAGTGCTGTTGTTCACACCCCGCAGGCTCACCGCGTGCTCAAAGCTTTCCTCTGAGGTTCCTCAGTGAAACATTCTAATATAAACCCAGTTACTAACTGCATAAGAGTTATCCCATAAATGATATTTACATTTTAAATTATTTTGTTTCATTTCTTCTGCATTTACAGTTCTTTGCATAATGGCTAACATTCACAATCCAGTTAGTTTCAGTAAAACTTACCTAAATTTAATTTGCTGCAAGCAGTGACACACAGCCATAGTTTGAATGGAAACTCCACAAATATCACATTTAAAGTATGCACATAGGATTGTGTTGTTGTTTTTTTTTTTCTCCATCTCTTAAGATATAGTGTGACATCCCTCAGGATGAGATTTTGTTTGAAAAAAGAAATACGTCTCTTCACTGAGCTGTGGAAATCAGTGTGGGGTTTTATTTAAAAACAAGAAAAATAGCAGGCTTGAACTTCATAGATCACAAAGATGATGGTAGTTAACAAATGCAATTGATTCTAAGCATGATCAACATCTGAATATTAAATGATTGCTAGGAGTGGAAAATTAGTCTCCTGGAGATGTGCACCACAACAGCAAAACAAAGAATACATAGGATTTAGTATTTGATCCCTAATTGCAGGAATCCTTAGCACCTCTGAAAAGCAGAATATTAATTCAGATACTACTATTACAGACTACAATCAGGAATCTTGGCAAGTTTTGCAAAAGGAAAGGGAAACAGAGAAGAGACACTCTTCCCATGTCAATAGAGAGTTGAGATATATTAATCTGTAATGTTCTAAGAAGGGTTGAGAGTGATGGCAGCTGACAGCAGAAAATCTCAGGGGTTCAAATCTGCATTTGAGTCATAACAGATTTCTCTGTAAATAGTATTTCCCACATATCTGGTTGGATTAGCTAATACTTAATAAAAAGTACATATTATTTGTATTGAAAGGCCCCTTAGTATTTCTCCTATATGGACGTCCATTATTAGGGCAACTGTACAAATCTATTAACAGATTGCCCATTCCCAAATATCTGAAAACCACACCTTTCAGACTGACAAGTGCAGAGTTAGAGAAAAATCATCCACACCTCACAACAGCAATTACCCCATCACCTCACCCAGAGCACACACAGAACACATTGACTTGTGCTTATATGGTATCTCAAGCTGCTCCATGACCTCAGCAAATCTCATGCACATATATCCAGTAACATCTCCTCAGTCACTTCTGGTGTCTACAGTGATTTTGTCCTCTCTTTTCTCAGGGGGTCTGCAATCTCGGCTCCCCAAGATTTCATACCATCCCTACATCATCAGGAAGAAGTTAGTTTAATAAGTGCTGAGTGAGCTGAAGGTGTTCAAAGATGTCTTGCAATTGCCTGTCCATAATTTTCCTCACTTCACTCCCAGAAAGACAATTCATAGTTTCTGGATTAGTAGGATCCAATATATATTCTTTCAGATACTAATAACTGAGCCAGTTTCTTCCAATAAGAAAAAAAAAAAAGCTGAATAGGACTTTAAGAACAAAGGTAAGCCACCTTTGAAGTCTTCTGAAATCCCACTCTATTTCTGAGTTACATAAGCACTGTACATGAAAAATATTTTCTGGCTATAATTCTCATAGCTATTTTTTTCAATCATCAGTAGTTGAAAATAAAGTTACAATCAACCTTTGTGTGGTCTAGTAGAATAGAAATACATAAAATTATTGATAATGATAGAGAATAGAAGACACTTCCCAAAGAGGAGGAAGGTGTTCCTATTTTAAAATGTTCAGTGCTATTTATTTTTTATTCTATAGAGAAAAAAAGAATACAAAAGTATTCTTTTGTATGCTCTGAATGCATTCTGTGTATTAACAAACAAGAGAAGGCTAACTACAACAATCATCTCTTCTGATGAAGTGAAATGAGTGTGACATGATTTCTGTGTTATTTGTAGATAACTGCCAACAGCAGGAATTGTTTGAAAGTAAATTTGTGCTCATGAAAAGAGTAATCCTGCACAAAGCAGGCACCAAAACCGAAATATAGATACAGCAGTTCACTGAAGTAAGACCACCAGCAATTAATGTACAGAACTCAAGACAAAAACCAGCTTCAATTCAGTAACCTGACTAACTAAATGAATAAGTCTCCTCCAAGAAGAGTTATTGCAGAGAAAAGTGGATGGCCAAAAAGCAGTGAGGTGTACAGCATTATTCTAATTTTAGCAGTAAATGACACAAATTTATGAATTCTCACATGATTCAGTTTCCCAAAACAACAAGAATATGTTCCTGAAATAACAGTCGTATGTGCTATACTAAAGATCTAAATATTACTATTTTCTAATAACTTTAATTATAAATATGTAAATAGTTCTATCCGTAAAAGCAGAAGCTAGAATAAGTCTTTCACTCATTCCCCAGCTAGACAGTCATGTTCACCAGATTTGATCCAACAGAAAAAGGCAAAGGAGTGGGGGTAATTGTTGTATTGTATATGAAGTTCAATCTCATATCTCTTTAAAGGGACTAAACAGTTTTCTGAGACAATAAAGCATCTAATGCACAGAGGACTCAAATCCATATGTGTCAAAGTCATGTCAACTACCAGCTCGACTTTGCTGACATAAAGTTAACCTTACAGAGCCAAAGATAGACTTTTATTTAGTCCTACATTAAGCAATATCATCAAAATGCAATGCTTTCTGGAATGCTAGGTTTAATGAACCCATTAAATGAGCATATTCAAGCTGATGTCAAAAGCTTGCATTCAAATCTGTTTTGTCATTATTTTTCTTGTCTTTGAAAAAAAACATGCAATAATTTAGCCTTAGCTTTCCCATCTAGAAAACCGTTAATGAATTCCAAGAGTTATCATTATGCATGAAAGAGTTGAAGTTTAAAAGTATTCTTACAGACGTGTTGAGGTTTTTTTTTTCAAGTATTTTTGTAAAATATATATGGAAATGTTTGTATTTAAGTACTGCAATAAGTTGCAACACCTAGAGAGGCATAAGCTCATTATGAAGTTATTCTTTATTTTTTTAACAGCAAGGTTATATATATTATATGCATATATGTTGTAAGCTTATCTGTTTAGCATTCTCTAGCTATTTAATAATTTCCAAGGAGATATGTCAGAAAATACCCCATGGGAATTTTGCTCTCAAATTAAGCGAATATCTATTTAGCCCTTGAGCATTCAAGTGTTGTTGTAACAGAAGTGAAAAAATAATCCTGAAACAACTATAAAAGAGGCAGTATAGTTCTAATGGAGCCTCCTCTTTTACCTCTGAAAGGTAAAAGATATATATTGTATTTTTAATAAACCAATTAATTAGATTTTAATTGCTGATGACTGGAGAATATACCCATCTTTTGACTTTACTGAAACTGTGCTGTCAACTATGTCCTATGAATCTCCTTTTTTCTTCTTTGCTCAACTTGTACAGTACTCGAGATTGTGCACTGACATACTTGAGAATCAGTTATCGCAAATATAACACATTATTGAGAACCAACTGTGCTTGTGACTCTGCCAGAATGTTTCTGTTCTTGAAGTGCTCAAATGTCATGTTGGGGTAATGAAGTACTCAATGCTCAAAGTAACTTTAGTCCAACAGAGAAAGCAAAGCAGAAATGTCTTTTTTTTTTTTTTTCCCTTAAACACACAAAGAATGACTTTGCTGGCAAATAAAATATTCATTTTCAAATCAAACTTTGGAACGCATCCAGATTTCAGCTCTTCCAAGGTCTTAAAGAAAATTTGTAGATAATCATATGCATATGAACTTTTTAAAAATGAATTCTATGCATCAACAGATTTTTGTCTGTCTGAAGACTTTTGTGAAAACAACTGTGTACAGAAGAATTGAATACTCTTACCTAATAAAAATATCATATCCACAAGAATGTCACTAGCCATTCAGGTTTCTACAGCATACTGAAATGTAACACATCTACATTTCCCATCTACATATGTCTCTGAAGACCACATCAAAACCAATACCAGCAACAGCATGTCCTCAAGAAGGATTGCTTCTCCTGTCATCGTCTCTCCTTATTCACATTAATATTATGCAGTTTAAACAAAAGCTATATGCGCCAAGGATACTTAAATTTACCTTGACATCCAATCACTGGCTTATGCCCTGACTCTACAACTCATGCATGTAGAACCATCGCCCACGAACGAGACTTTGATTTTGCGGAAATTTTTGAGTTGGTAGTACAGTTAATTTCATTGTAAAAATAACTACATTGGATAATACACACATGAAATACTTATCTTTGGATAATAACTACATTGCCTTAAAAAAAAAAAAAAAGTGAGAAAAAGCATCCTTACTCATACCATTGCAAAGCAGAGCTGCTGTAGCCCAATTAGCTGAACTCTGTACACTGTATGTCACATCAAGACACTAACAGAAAGCTGTGAGTAACCAGTTGACTGTCTCTCTCATTCTCTCAACTGGTCAGCCTGGAAGGTTATTTGAGTGAAAACCTGAAACTATAAGGGCCAGAATACCATTATAGGATTATTCAGTTTCCCATCATCCCTTTTGCAAGCACAGGTACAGCGTGCAGCAGTGTGGGAGACGTTTTAAGTCCTTAGCTTGACAGCTTTGCCACAGCGTAACAGCCAAGTGTGAAATCATCTCTTACTTCCACTTGCTCAGTTATTACTACAAATTAATAAGGACAGGGTAGAAGGCAGGCTGAGAGGAGAAGTAGCAGTGCTTTTCAGTGGGAGAGATGGCAATGTAAAACCCAGGGCAACTGCCAAGCTCAAGCTGATGCATCAGCAGATGATGACAAGCAGACCTGGGAGAAAAATGACCTGAAGCTGGCTGGAGTCTGCAGCTACAGCATGCTCCACAAGTCAGGGGGTTTGGCTGGCCTCTGACCTGAAAAGAAAATTAACCTACTGTGACCAAGTGATTTGTCCCTGATTTTTGGGCCTTCAAGGTGAAACAACTTAGATACCCACACTTTCCCACTGTCCGAATCCTGGCCCACCACCGTTATCTTGCCCTTAGCAGGATTCCCACCCCTTGGTCTCACAGTCTCCATGAAAACAATGATGTCTTTTTCAGACAACCTGCTTATTGTGAAAGCTGTTGTGATATGCAGGTTCTGTTTCTTCTTCTCTTTTCTTTTATTTAAAACAATCCTATTTGCTCTTCAATATCTAGAGGTAAAAGCTTAATCCCTGAGGAAACATGCGGTAGATATTACAATTACTGTACTATGCACTTGTGAAAGAATCAGGAGTCGTTTTATAAATGTTTTTCAGAAACACAATGTTTCTAAGCTGACCAGGACATTTTTCCTGTATAAACGTTGATTTACAAACCTTACCAAGTAAATCAGGAAGTCTGGAATAAAATTTTACAGTGCATGGAAAAGCAACTGTTTTCTCCCCTCCAAGTCCTGGTAATCTAACCAATTGTTTCTTTAAACAACAGCAGCAACAATAAGGAAGGCAAACATTGACTTTGTTTCAATAAACTATAGACCCAGTTAGCTTTTAGGAGAGGTTCCCAGCAGAAGACACATGATGTTTTTCATTGGGAAGAGTATGAGAGGATATACAAATTTAATTGCACATTACATTTCAAGACCGTTTGAGTATGTGAAGGGGACAAAAATATTCTTAGTAATTGTTCTAAGATTCCTAGAACACTAGCCAAAAAATCAGTATAGGTCCCTTCCAAACCCTACCATTTTAAGATTCTATGATTAAAAATATCTTTGAAAAGGTTTGAACTTTTACCTCCCAGATGAAAATTAATTTAATGCAATGCCAGGCTAAAAGATCTGAATGTAACATAAATAGATTTAAAACAAAGCATAATTTCTTTTTCTTTTATCCAAGAGGTAAAGAATTCAATTCTTTATAACAATTAACAGCATATTGTGCTGTTGTCTATACCATAACTTTAGCTCAATGTCACATGGCCTTTTATGCAGGTATCAGTTTTGAAACGTAGAATCACTCAATGCAGCCACAGTCTTTATAATTTTATTTATTTCCATAACTATCTGTATTCAGTGGCACTACCTCCTACACTGCTTTTTAGTATTCTATTTTAAAGTTTTATTGGTAAACAAGCAGAAACACTAATGTGAGTCACAGGTCACCAAATACAAGCCACACAGAAAATAGTCTAGGGATAGTAAAATATTAGTAAAGTACTAGTAAGATAAAGTAGCACTGGTTACATGAGATCATTGATATTTTCATAAGTCAAGTCTGATTAGAGATTCAGTAATATGTACTTCACACCATTTTTTCACCAAAGTAATCTCATCTAAAGGTCCACAGGCAGACAGAATCTCATTTATCTTGAGATTCTCCCTTGTTTATCTTTCCTATATGGACATACCTAAGCTATTGGTATTACTTATCAAAATAACAACACTTTGTTTGAAGACCTTTTAAAAACAAACTGTACTTCCCTAATGTGTTTAATATAGGGAAAGTGTATAGTAACAGCAAGAACTTGTGTCCAAGCGCCTTGAAATGTAGATGAAATCCTGCAGAAGTCTTTAAATTCTTTCATAGTCATTTCTGCTGATAAAGAGTGAGGTGGAAGAAAGCAAGTATACGAATTTACAAAAATTACAGCCACCACAACTCCTAAGACTCTGTTAATCCCACCTGGGCCAATCAAACCCTTCCTAGAAGAAAAAGATGTTTCCCAATGGTAGTCACCAGCATGATTGTATTTGTACACACACGTGCAAAACCTAACTGTTGTCTGAAAAAAAAGATAAAAATACTCCACACATTTTTGTGGCCTATGTATATTTGTGGAAAGGTATACCTGTAGGTATAGTTATGAAAGATTTGCAATGGGTGGTTTGGCAGCTCATTCAGCAGCCAGACTGTGAGGAACAGCAGCTGTGCTTGAATCTCTGTCCGTAAAGCAAACTCAGCCCATGCAGAAGACACATGCTGTAACCAGTGCACGTCTGCTCAAAAGGCAAGTGGGTTTTATTTTTATTCCTGTGTGTGCTTAGAAGATAAGTAGAGGAGGTAGTTAGCCACGTGGATCCCAATGAGCTCTTGCTTTGCAGGCTCTGCCCACATTCATTCTATCTAACCAGAAGCCCACCTAATGATCCATACACATGTTATTTATCTTTCCATTTGTACTTCTGCATTCACCAGTGAAAATACATTTCTCTTAGGTGAAACTGAATCAGATACTGAGAAAACCTCTGCCCCTGCACTCCAAGAGCAATGAATCCTCCCAATGCAGAGTGTGCAAGGGGGCTACAAGAACCATCCCACATGCAGTGCTTCCCATCATACCAGCATCCTGCAAGCCAGGGCCAGCACTGGCCCAAGGTGGCCCAGGAAATGAGAGGCAGCCATCCTTCAAACCAGAGTGTGCACCACACGGTGAGGCTGCAGACCACCTGATAGAGAGATGGCAGGCCTCAAAGCCCTGGCTTGCTTTCCCAGCTCCCAACTGCAGCCACAAGATGCCCAGACTTTATTAAAGAGGTAAGCTTGGATGCCTATAGAAACAGCTGAAAGTGGGGAGCTTGAGTCAGACTAATTGGTTCTAATACAGCCCAATGCTGTGTTAAAAGAGGAACTAAGAGCAAAGAAAGAGACCAGCCTTCAGAGGCTGCTGCAGTGATACTGTTAAAATAATTGTGGTACAGCTAAAATAATTAAAAGCTTTCTTAGTCTTCTCCACTTAGTCTTCTCCAAAAAATTGTGTTAGATGTCCCAAGAGTATCACAGGACTCAATCTGAGGGTTCTCTTGTGGCCAAAGCTGGTGAGGCTTAGTATACACTACATAAATGTAGTCTGCTCTTGGGGAAAAAAACAAGACACCCTGGATTAAAATTTGCATCAGACATCAGCACTCCAAGTGGAAGAAATGTCCTGCCAAAATTTCAATTGTAGCCAGAGGGCAATCCACAAGATTGTTTAGACACGGGCATCATGTCTCCCAGCATATTCCAAACATACAACTATGGGAAGGTTTAGCAGATCTTTGAGAAAAGCAACCAAACTCACTTATATTTACCAGAATGTTCAAGTATTTCTAATACAGGTAAAAACTAGACAAACTGCTTCAAGGTTTTCTTAACTATTGTAAAAGTACATCAAATGTCCTGTTTGGAGTCACAAAGTTTGCTGAAGACACACAAGCAATTGACAACTGAATGCAAACAGCCTATGGTTACTAACTTCAACTGTGAAGTCTCCACTTAATCGTTACAAGACCCCTGATTTGCCACACCATACATGGACCCATTTTCCCACTACCTAGTAAAATCTTTCCTGCAGAGCACTCTTAGCCAAATAAACTAAGAGATTCACGTGGTGGTTTAGCCCGATGTCCACCTAGTCATAATATTACTCCCCCTCCTAAGCTGGACAGGAGAGAGAGGAATATAACAAACTGCTTGTGAGTTGAGATAAGGATGGAGAGATCACTCAGTAATTAACGTCACAGGCAAAACAGACTCAACTTAGGGATTAAAAGGCTTGATTTATTAAAGAAAAAATAAAAGCAGAGAGACAAGAAATAAAACCATCTTAAAAACACCTCCCCCCACCCCTCAACTTCCCAGGACTCCCTTTCTTTCCCCCTCAGCGGCGCAGGGGATGAGGAATGGG
>WBNH01011840.1:40669-127043 GCA_013401255.1 Urocolius indicus
AGGGGAGGGAAGGGGAGGGGAGAGGCATTTTCCAAGACAGGAAATAAATCAAGTATAGCTCAAACAGCTGTAAAACTTGCTTGACTGGTTCTCAAGAATTCAGACTATATGGAAGAGGAGTCCATTTGGAAAGAGTTAAACTTACAACCATGGGAAGTAGAAAAATTAAGTAAGCAGGATAAGGTCAACACATTAACATTTGCATGAATTCCGATCCCATATAACTTTAATCCTCTTCAGTGACAGGCAAACCATCAGAGGGGTGGAAATTAGACTTCAACATTAATTCAAAATGCTGAGTTTAACCTTTAGAAAATAATTCAATTTTCTCTTTCTTTCTCTTTCCTGTTCTCCCGTTTCCATACATCACAAAGGAACTTTTCTGCTTCTTCAAAACTATCTATGTCTTTTTCAAGGTTTCATTTCAAAATTTGGAGAAACTGCCCATATACACTTTATGGGATCTAAGGTACACATACGGGACTTAAATTCTTTTCAAATTCTCCATGCCTCTTTCCTGAAGACTTAACTGAACAAAGAAAGAAGAATGAGTCAGGATTAGCTTCTATTCACCCAAAATACCAGTGGATAAATGTTACTAGTCACTGTCTGGGAGTTCCAGATGAACTTTTCAGTAAAGAATCACTTGACATCAGACAAATGGGACTAAGTTAAAAAGAAGGGCACTCAACAATTATTTTGGAATGAGAACTTAAGAACTAATGTTCCAAGGAAGGAATACAAAGCAGGTAGTAAAAGAGAGAGAGAGGATCCCAAAGCTTAAGCAAATGGTATTTGAAAAATATTGTAAAGTGGTGAGAAGATTAAAGCTTTAGAAAATATTTTATTTCATATGGCTCCATGGAGCTATCTAGGAAAATAACTGTTCTTCTCACAGAGATCCTTCTCATTTACCCAAGTGGATGGAATGCAGCTTGCAATGTCTAGGAGTCTGCACCACTGGAAAGGAATCAGTTTAAATAATCTAACTGTCCTAGGTCAACAGGATCATGATAGATAAGGCAGTGTCTTTTTCTCAGGCACAACATAGAAGAGGGTAAAATATACTGCCCAAAAGGACTGAACACTCTCAGACACAGATCCAAACTAGTAGGAGCAAGATCATCTTGCTGAGAGACAATCTGCAAAGATGGAATTTTTGCTAATAGTCTCTCTTTATTCCTGACCACATCAGCACAAATCCTTCTTCCTTTCTAGAAAAATTCTGTTTATCTTAGATTGGTGTGAAAGTGCATACGAGAGTGTATCATTATCATAAACATGAACTATCTTAATAGCTTCGAAACAGCAAAACTTTTGTTAAATATAAACATCTGGTATTTCTCTTTAGATAAGGCACATTAAAAAAAAAAAAGAAAAAAAAAGATAGATGATCCCTGCATAGGATGAGACACAGGAACATTATTGAAGGCAAAATTTACAGAACACAACATGAGTTCTGGAAGTGTGAACACGCACTCTAAAGATGAAGGGACTTAGAGAACTTTTATCCATACTCCTCTGTGCTCCCAAGGGAAAAGTGAACTTAACTGAGTAGTGAAAGCCCAGTGTAGTACTACAATTTGTAGTGAGCTGCAGGTTAGCTCCTAAGAAAATGATAGGCGCTTTTGTATTTTCTTATACCTGGCATCACCTCCAGGTGATACAGAATATCATGTGAATCAGGACAACACTAACAAGTGGTTCTTAAGCTCAATAGTACATGACAATAAGGAAAAAAAAAAAATCATAGATTCCAGTTGGTGAAGAACAGATAAAACTATTATTCCATTTAATTTAAAAAAAAAAAAAAAGCCTGACCCAAAGTAATTTTTCTTATTTTACTCACTTCCAATCATCACTGTGGTCAAAGAAATTCCATTCTTCTCACTTCTTGTCTGGCCTTGGCTTTATTTTAAATACAAACCACTAGAGTATTTGGTTGCCAAATTGCTGCATTTTTAAACATTCTAAATAGGACATTAGTTCATAGCATGAATGTTTTGAAATCTGGTCAACAAGCCGTTTCTCAATACATTAAGCAGAGCAAGCAAAATTAGGCTGTTTTATGTCAGGTACTTAGCACAAATCCCTTAATAATGTGTTTGAGTGCAGAAACCATTAATAGATGCATAATTCTCAAAGACAGGCTTGATTAATTAAGTCATATGTGTATCCTTCTAATTAAAAAAAGGAACATTAGGAAGATGAGTAGAATTTCTGAGTACAGAATTCAAAGGCTGCTTTGCTTTTATTTGAACAATGAAAGAAAAGCTGCTTGTTAATAATAGCTGCCAAAAAAGCAGCGAGTGCTGACACTACCCTCCCCAACTCTAACTTATTCAAAACAACTAAGTATTTATTCAGTCGTTTGTAGCCCAAATATTAATCAGATAGCTGCTTGATTAATCCAGGCATATCGGATTACAAAGACAACTGGCACTAATGTATCCATAAGTAGCTGATACGTTGGTTGCACGTCTCAAATTGCCTAAACCCAAAACTTTTAGAGGTTTTTGAACTCTCAGGTAGAACAATTTCATGGAAAATAACAGCCTAATGGTTGACTCCAGACTCTTCCCAAGCATGCACTTTCCTGTTGTGTGGACTGCAAATTTATTTGATATACCACAATTTGCATCAACACTGAAGTCGTAAATATTTTTCAATGCATAGCTCTTCTGTTAAAACATATTGCCGTTTGAGGTTCCTTTTTAGAAAAAGTAAACAGAAATTGAAAGAACAAAAATATCATTTTCTGAGGAAAAAATTCTGCTGAGCTAACAGATACTGTTAAGCATAAAAATTTTGCTAAGGTTATTTTTGCTGATAAATATGATTGTAATAGTCAGTACAACTTGGTATAACAACATTAGTTGATAAGCCTCACATGGTAAAGTCTTAGTTTCAGAAACAGGAACCTGTTGAGGCTGAAAGAGTAAAGTTAATAGCCTGTAGGTAGACCTGGTATCTGTCAGGCATAGAAAATAGACTAATCTATGGGATTAGTCCCAGCTGTGGAAAAGACTCCATTGCTTTAAGCAAGGGGGTGACCTAGATAATCTCGAAGTATCACTTCCAACCTAAATTATTGTGTGATATAGGCCCTTGAGGCACTGACCTACTTACAGGAACACAATGTCCTCTGGCTGTTTGATTACAGGGAAGTGCTTTGATTTAGATGAGAAAACAACCAAGTGTCTGAGAGCAAGACTGAAAACAGTAGGTAACAATGAGTAAGCAGTAGCAACTGATAGATTTGATGAGTTTGACAAGATATACTGCATTCATGGGACAGGGAGAGGAAAGAAAAAACAAGAGCACAGGAGTGATTTCATTGAGATTTGTCAGCATCCCAAGAAATGTTATTTAGGCTCAAGACAGTTGACAAGGTTGGCCTGAATATGCTGTCCTGAAAGAGGTTAAAAGTCAGGCACCAGGTCCAGTTATAAAGCCTGTGCATTGGTTTCTCCAAAACCAATTGAATATTCAAAGGGATTCTTCAGTTGCTATGTCCTAGACCATCAGCACAGGCAACCTTCCACAATAACAAGCAAACCAGTTCAACATAAAACCAGCCAGACAGCTGCTGTATGTAGTCCTAATTAGTTGGTGTGGCCAGATTTTCAGGCCTTATGCCTAGACAATTAAATAACCCCCAGCAAGTGTGACAATAATGAAAGAAAGCCTACCACAACTGCTAGTCTTTCCCCTGAGTCTTCATCTAAAAGAAAGGTGGCTCAATTGCTGAGAGTGGTCTGAAGCTTAGACAGACAGGCTGAGTCTGCAGCTATGAAGAAGCCAATCATTACTCCCACATCAAATGAGTGTAAGATGATTTGCTGCACTGGATACATGAAAGAAGTTACATGAGGGCACAAGTTCTGTGCAATCTGAACTATGATTTTGAATTAAGCAGCAATCCAACTTATTAGACATGTAAGAACTACATACAATTCATCATTTCAGCCCAGACTCCCACATCTGGCTTACATAACACCTGTGGAGAGGCACACAATGCCAGGACTTGCATTATTGCATTATTCTTTGGGATGAGCGTTTATCTGAATAAGTAAGACTTCCAGAGAATTCACAGACCTCCAAGCCAATGCATTGGCACCAGAGGTTCTCCTTAACTTGAGAGGAAGTCTGACATCTCCACACAGAGAGACATGCTTAAGTATCTCTATCCAAAAAGACATACAGCACTGAACTTACTCTTACCTGTTTTTGCCATAACATAGGCATCTACCAGACTATCTGCTGTAGAGAAATACCAGGCTACCACTCTTGAAAAATCCAGTAGACTTATACCAACGAGATACCCATCATGAAAAAACAAATCCTGCTGCCAAAAAGGTTACAGAATTATGATGTGTCTACAAAGACAAGATGCTGGAAGGGACCAAAGAGAGCAAATACAATAAAAGCCTATTTGGAAAACATTTAAATCCAGAGACAGGGAACATTGTTATGAGAATCTAATGTTGCTTGCTCAATAGCAAGGTCAATAAATATGGCTGGAATGCAGAGGATCTCAAACACAGTCAGTTGGATTAAAGTGTTTAATAGCAAATGCTCCTAAAAAAACCCCCAACTCTCCAGCTTGTTGTCACCTGGAGAAAAGAAAGAAAAATAAAGTTTCCATACTCTAATGGAGTCCAAGTTTAACAGAATTGATTTTTGTCTTGGGAGGAAGAAACATCCATCCTACAAATCAGCCACCTTTTCCACCAGTCTCACTTTCCAACACAACTCTAACTCTCAGTGCTATCCTGGACTGCAATTAATTCCATGCAATGGTGTCTTCCTTCTAAAAAACTCTCTTCATTCTAAGGCTAGTTACAAGTTTATTTTCTCCTGTTGTTCCGAGTTCTCCAGATTGTTCTTGGGCTGTCCACCATTTCCCATGCCCTTTGTATGCTGCTCTCCACCCTAGGAGATTTGTCAAGCTTAGTACACTGAGAAATACAGTCTCTGAAACTCTTGCTTTGCTTCTTTCTACAGTTCTGTCCACAATGCTGTATATTTTATTTTTATGTTTTGGGCTGTTGTTTTGTGTTTTGTGGCAGTATAATATCAGTTATACCACAAATTGCATGTGTAACAATGAGAGCTAGAATGGTCTGGAACTGGACAATTTGACAGATGAGGCGAGTCCTGATTTACAGGATTTCGGAATGTGACTGAAGTTATCCCGATATCAAATGGAAGTCAAAATCAGGCTGTGCTCTGCAGACAGGCATTGTCAAATCTCCAGTAGGTGGATTTTTGTCAATATTATGTCAACATTTGAGCATTTGTTTTCTGCTATTGCATGCCTTTGGCTTCTCACAACCAATGCTCAAGAGTGCATGTATATTCCCTGCCTTGCATCACAGTTCATTTTCCCTTGGGACTCAAGTCAGCTTAATATCCAGGTTGACACAGTTTAGTCTTTTAAATACCCTGTCATACTAATTTAAAATAAAAAAAGAGAATTGTTGATATATATAAGGTTTATTCTACCTCAAAATCTTCTTCCACTTGCTCTCTTGAATAAAAAAGCTAAAGAAAACTGGACAATTTGAGACCATGTCTGAGAATAAAGCGCTGTATTTTCCTCTCTGTTTTTCAATCTTATTTCTCTGCTTACAGTCCAAATATATACTCCGGGAGACCAAAACAGCTCATTTTTCCCTTTCATATAAGCATATACTAAAACAGCATTTATACTATGCATGCTGCCATACTTCAAGAGAAAAACATTTAGCAGTTTTCAATTTTACTAAGAATAGCACCTTTGTCTCTGTAAGGCCTCCCTCTGGTGGATCTAAAGGACAGATGATGGAGCATGGCTTTCCAGAGACAAGTTTCCTCAACAATTACATTTTCCTCTCTTGTACATAATCCTGGTGTTATTAAATATTTGCAGACCATTCGCTGCAGGAGACAAGGACACAGTCAATTCAGACCAAAGGCTGGAACAGGGATAAACATTGAAATTCTGGAACCCACCTAGAAGCCAAGGACCTGGAGCCAAGGCCAGGATACAAGTCAAGGCTGAAGCCAAAAGACAGGAACTGAGTAAGCTGCCAAGAGGCAGGAACCAGAGCCAGGATATGATCTGAAGGTTGGGAGGCAGAGCCAAGATGCAAGCCAAAGGTCAGGAACAGCTGCCAGTGGCTTGGATCAACAACAGGCTTCAACCATTCAACAGCTGAAGAGCAAATGCAGACACCACATTAACACCCAGCAACTAACTACACGGGATGGCCACACGTGTGGCTGTGCTGCTGAAAAGTGCCAGGCTTCGCTTACCCAGAAATTTCTAACAGGCCCCAGGCTAGCACTGAACTCAGGCCAAACCCATCAGTCTAGACCCAAATAAGCTACAAGCTATTGCATCATAGCTAAATACGAATGCTGTGCCAGAAGGTATGGTCTGAAAGCAGCATCACAGTTTTCTTGCTCTCATAGGTCTGAACCAGACTGACAACACGGCTCATTACATATGACACATTCCTGTGGTGCTGCATTCGCGTGCCTTTGGCAAGGTGAGCTACAACATACGTACCATTGTGCATCAGGAAGTGAGATAGCTAGGTGGCCAAAGTGGAGACTGAAGGACAGAAAAGTTAAAGAAGTTCAAAACTACTTTTGAGGTTAGTTTCATCAATAAAATCGTGGTGACAAAAACAGATATGCCACGAAAGCCAGTTGGTCGTCATATTTGCTAAAACAATGTCATGGTTTAGCAAGGAGCCACTTTTGCTTGGTAACAGAGGAATGGGATTGCAATGCAGACCCCATAAAGGGTTCCGGGACTTTGCCCTTGCTCTTGGGTTCAGACCCACCTCCGACCAGGCTGGGCCAATCTAGTGCCTCTGCCGTCACAAAGTACAGGAATTTGAAGTGCTTGGGAGGAAGTGTAGAAGTGGTACAAGATGGAGACAATCATGTGGGCCTCACAATCAAAGAAGGAGGAAGGACGGAGGAATGACAGACCGGAGACTCCTCTGCAAGAACACAGCTGTGACCTTGCAACCCAGGGAAGGTAATGGCAGGGCTGAGAGCCATCAGCAGCTCTGGGTGAGTGCATCTGGATGGACTGTGTGAGGAGGTGGCCATGGCGCAGGCCGTGCTGGAGAGCCTGTGGGCCACAGAGCAGACCCACAAGAGAGGCAGAGAGGAGCTGCAGCTTTTGGGATGAATGCACATCGGAGTGGCCCGTGCAGGGCTGCCAGGCATGTGAGGGACCTCACGGAGGTGCAGGGAGGACCAGTGCAGAGCCCACCTGCCCTGAGGAGAGACAAAAGGCAGTACCCATAGGGAATAGTGTACAAATACATCCTTGTGTGCAGCAGCAGACAACAGCTAGAGCATCATAATTAACTCAGTCTCTCCTAATAAAGTCTGAACTGAAAACTGGAAGCTTCAGAAATCAAAGCAGAAGAACAGCATGAAATATCTTATCACAATCTTTGACTAAACAAGGGAAAGTAAAACCATTAATTGCATTCAAGCTGCAGATGTAACAAGAGGGCTTATCTAACCAGTAAGCTAATAAGCACAAGTGGTGGAGGAATGAACTAAGACAGACAATCAGAGCACACTGCACTGACATATCCAAAGCTTATTCAATTAGAATTAGAAACACTGACAAAATAGAGTTGTCTAATTTGCCCTGATTAGATACCTGGCATTTCCTAAAACTTCATCTTCTCTGTATCATGTTTGAAACAAGTTTTAGTGAATGCTTATGTTTTCCTTCAAAATAGTCTTTGATTTTTATTTCTGGAACTGTGAAATTATGGGCTACATAGCAAGAAGCAAGTCTTACATTATCAGTATCTAAAGTCATCAAAAGTCATTGTCTTCTCTCTCTTCCACATTTATATTTTACACCCTGCTGAGCCAGGTCAGGTAAATGTCAGTTTATAAAGGAAAAAAGTGATATTTTCTCTCCACTGTCTTTATGAAGAGTTTGTAAATGCGTAAACGATGAATTAAGTTTGGTTTAGAATCTATAGCAGTTTCTAATCTTTGCACACCTTACAAACACATATGTATATGCCTGTGAAAAGTTGTAAGAGCTAAAGGACAGAAAAGAGTTCTCTAAGTAGGCAAAAGGTGAGTGGTAGTGTGTGCGCTGGGATGCATTACAAAGATGGGTCCAACAAAACTGTATTCATCTTGGTTATTTGACAAGGCCTTTTCTTACTCTTAGACAGTGTACATGGTTTCCCTATGTTGTCATATGATATTATTAAATTCAAACTCCTCTACTGTGGTTGGTTGACCTTGGCTGGATGCCCAGTGCCCACCAAGCTGCTCTATCACCTCCCTCCTCAGTAAGCCAGGTAAGGAAGAAAATAAGATGGAGATAAAGGCAGTTTAATAAAGAAACAGCAAAGGTCACATGCATGAAAGCACAAGGAAACAAAGATGTTACTCTCTACTTCCCATCAGCATGCAATATCTAGCCACTCCTGGGAAGCAAGGCTGCAATATGCCTAATGGTTGCTTTGGAAGACAAATACAAATCATGAATGCCTGTCCTTCCTCCTTTTCCTCTTGAGTTTACAATGCTGAGCTGATGTCATATGCTATGGAATAGCCCTTTGGCTAGTTTTAATCAGATGTCCTGGCTATGTCTCCTCCCAGGATCTTGGCTACCCTCAGTCTCTTGGTGGAGGTAGGGGAAGAGAAATGTTGGAGAGACAGTCTTGATGATGTGCAAGCAATTGCCAAAACACTGGTGTGCTATCAACATGGTTCTAGCTACCAATAGAAGGCACAGAACTGTGGAACAGTTGTGGAACATCACCACTATCTCAGTCAGACCCAATACATCTACAGACATTCTTTTAAGAACATGAGTGGTTTTAGTGGAGGAGAGGAAAAAAAAAGGAAACCAAAATTGAAGAGGAAAGCTATTTCATTCAGCTTTTCTTGTAAAGAATCACATTGTCAAAACATAGATGAGCTTCCTCTCTAGATGAATTAACAGTTTATGATACTTACACCTCCCTTTGTCAGAATCTCTGTAGGTAGATAAATTCTAGATAAATTCTAAATATTCTAAAATACTATTTTTTAAACAAAAATCTATTTCTAGACAGCATCGACATTCTTGTTGGATTAAAAAATCTGCAGCTTGGTATTTGTGCACAACTCAATTTCCCTTGCATTGGGAGCGTGGAACGTGAGTCAATGATCTCAACGAACTGCATATCGAAGTTGCTGTCTAAGAGAAAGCCAAAATAACATAGATGTATAGACTGATCTAGGAAAATTTCATTGCTGATACAGTGAGATAAAGAAACAATAGACTTCAATGAGCTCAGAGATTGTCCCATTTTATTGAGGTACCACAATATTATTTTTAAAGAGGTACGGTATGCAAAAAAAGTAGGATACATGATTTTTAACTGTTTTGAAGTATATTAACAAGTGCAATTGACAGGACCTATCAATCCAAACCTCCTAAATACTGTTTGTTTCTCTATTCTATTAAGGAAACCAATACTCGGGGCTTCAGGACATTTAACACTGTAGGTTTTCATGTGGCTGTCCTCACCAGGAAATCAGTATATGCTCTAAGGCAAGCTTTCCTCCATGAAAGAACCCATGAAATAATACCTGTTCTAATTTCTGTGTGAACTGTGTTGACGAGATGGATATAATATTTCTTGCCACTACTCATATACTGAAACCCCTTTTTTGTCATTCCTTGAAGGCCTAACACTTTCTAGTCAAATATTGAAAAAATATCTTCTATTATTAGTGATAAGAACTCATAACGCATTTGTTATATAGGTGTCAATCATCTCCCAAACAAGACTGTTAAAAGTTAATATGGGATTTTTTGTTCATAGACTAAAGAAATACCTATGCACTGATAGCAACAAGTTATCTGGAATTGTTAATATACTTTACAACAGCTAGAAAATGTTTAATTAAACTATCCCTAAAGCTAAGATGAGTCAAAATAGCTTTTGGTCTGTTATTTAGCCTGAAGTCTAAAAATACTTTGTGAGAAGGTTTTGATTTATGTCCTACAAGTAGAAGCTCACTTCCCTATAGGGGAACTACCTGGCTCCTATTAAAGTTTGATGGATTGTTAGAAAAACAGGTGCCCCTGTAATTTCACAGTTGTCTGGAGGGTTCATCAGGTATTTTTGTACTTAAACACCAGAAAGGACCTGGAGGCAAAACCATATGGGATGGAAAGGACTCTCCCAGTAAAGTAATTTCTTACCTGTAAATCCTACTAATTTATGACCCTGTATTAA
Organism: Urocolius indicus; assembly: GCA_013401255.1. NCBI lineage: Eukaryota > Metazoa > Chordata > Aves > Coliiformes > Coliidae > Urocolius > Urocolius indicus. Next base: position 50,947 of record WBNH01011840.1, read on the forward strand.
TGCCTCAAGCTCTTTAAAGAACTATTACATAAATATTTTTTAACTGCATTATCATCTCTTGCACACAAACTATGATTTATTCTAAGGACTTCAAAGGTCATCAGTTATCCTGGCTGCATCTCCAGGCTAACAACTGAGAGACTTTTTCCAAGAAAGTTTTTCACTTTAGATTGACAGATGATTGAAACTGTTACAGGGTCACTCTCAAACAAATAGATATCATATTTTTGTCATCTTCAAAAGTCTCTGTTTAATTTTGCAGTCCATTAAGACATCAGGCACCTTCAGCTTGGCCTGTATTTTTCAAGAATTATATACAATAACTTCCTTATGATGTGTTAATATATATTTGACGTTGATGAGTTCCCATCCCCAGTATTATCTCAAACACACCAGCACATGCCAGGGAAGAAGCTTCTGCTTTATAAATGTATTTAGGAAAAAGGCATCATTTTCCAAGTATTTAAAGAAAGATTTCTTTGGTGTTAAAAAAGAAAATATCTGCCTGCTTCACATCTGTTTGAATATTCTCTCTGTATTGAAGGGATAAAACTTCTGTAAAAATATGTTGAGTATTTATAATAGAAAGTCCAAAAAACATCTCCAGAGGAACTGGAAAAATATACAAGTAAAAGAAAAAACAAATTAAAAAGGCTTAAAAGCAACTCAAACAAAGAGGGATTTACCAAATGGAAAAGGCAGCTGTAATGGCTGAACTCTCTTTATCAGTATTCTAACAAAAAACACCTCTTGTGCTTTAAATATTTAATGTGAAATCCATGGATTTATATAGCTTACAAAATGCCAGGGGCTTATTATCTTTACAGATAAATATTCATATCATTTGATTCCTCTGTTTAAGACAACAGGAATTCCTCCAGGTGCTAATGGTAGATAACTTGTGTGCTGCTTCAATAATCTACTAATTATAGAATCCCTCAGGTAGAACAATGTCATTAATCTGATTAAATTATTTATATTTCTGGAAAGCAAAATCTTATTAGGTGCTTGGCATTTGACTGTTTATATTATGCATCTGTGTTTGTAGTTTATGGTGTTGAGGAAAAGGTCTGTGTTTTGCCTAACCATCACTAACGCTGGAAAAGGACCAGAATGTCTTTTATCCCAACTTACAGTGGTACTCATAAATTCCAGGGCATGCTCTGCATGGCATATGTTGTCCATTTAGAACACTATAAACACTTTTGAGAGTGAAGGTTTGTTGTGAGGCATTTATCAGACACCCCATTTTCTCAAGAGCAACTGACATGGATAGATTCTTGTCCAGTCACAACAGGGTAACTGTGTTAACACTAAGGAAATTATCAGAAACATGAACGTAAGGAAATAATAAAACCAACTGTCAGAATTAAACTGAAGGTTGTTTCCCATTAAATACAGCAGAAAAAAATGAAAATTAAATATGCTTTCATTAAGCACAGTCAGATCCACTTCAGTAGCTATAATTTTAAAACAGGATGGAGCACAGGGGTTTGGGAACTGGTATCTACCTTAAATTGTAACTTGACATGTAATAGTGTCACTAAAACTAGATGCACTGTAAGCTAGCAAAACCAGAAATTTTACTACGTACTTGCTGTACAGAAGATATTTTCTGCAGCAAGCATCATCACAACACAGGCTGTAACATCTTTACTGTTTATAGGTAAGTGACCAATTCCATTGTCATCTCAGTACACTGTTGTGCAGTATGTCTAGCTTCTGTTCTGATACATAACTCCCATTAAAAGTTACCTTCCTACATTTGAATGACAATTCATGTAACCAACAATTCAATGTAACCAACATAAATATGTTCTCACTGTAGAGAAATAAAATCAATAGTATGTTTTTAGTCATTTAAATCTTAAGGTATTTAGAGAACTCTTAAGGGTATGATTTGATACTCCACCTGTTCTAAGCAGACAACTTACACAAATAATACATATGAAATAGTCTCTGTAGGTCATGATTCTGCTTTCAGTCAGCTGTCAAATTCACACTCATTTAAGGCTAAAGGAGGTTTAAATCTTAGCAGTATCCCTTCAAGCAAGAGATCGCTCTTCAGCTTTTATTAAAAAAAATCAGCTAGTATGATTATTTAGCCTTTTGCCTTTCTGAACATCTAGAACACTTAAACACAAAACAAACAGCATAAAAAATGGTAAATACCGATGTCTCACTGGTCATATATTAAAATACATTATCTAACAGTCCCTTCTTTCTTTAAAAATCTATAAACTTCTATATTTAAGATTTTGGTATGAAATTAATTTCTAAAGATAAAAGCAATTTATACAGTGCATACTGTGTGTAGCCAGCCACTGTAAATATTATAAAGCATTGTACTTCTTAACACTACTGGATAAGTAACAGTTTTTTATTTCTTTAAAGAAATCACAAAAGACTCCTTTCAGTACATTACTGGACACCTATTAAACACAAAGCATATCTGGAAATGGATAAGGAGCAGTTTCACATATTCAAATGATTCTTCCAATAAAAAAAAAATACAATGTGAGTTATTTTCCTTTCTGGCAAAAAAAAAAAAACAACAATAAAAAAAAGCAATAAAAAAGCAATAACACACTTCACCTCTATCCTACACAAATCTGGTCATATGAAATGTAAGATGTTCATCATTGCGAATGTGAGAAGCAAGAGTCTTCTCCACTCTCCAATAACAGCTCCAGCAATGATTCATAGCAAAAAGTCACCTTGTATAAAACATACTATCTCTCTTGGGCCATACATTCTGCTAATATAACTGAAATTAATTAACCAGCAAACATTTGTACCATAAGAAAGTTCAGTGCTCTTTTTACCAACAGGTTTCTGGTGTGTTTCTGAGAACAGACTTTCCCAGTGAAGATCTAAATGACAGTACATGCCTTCTGATGCCACCACGTCAGTAGACTTCTTTGAAGCCTCATAAATGAGAAATGTGTTCATTCTTTCAGACATGACCACTTGAGTCATTGCCAGAGAAAATTTACAGATCATCCTGAAGGTGTAAAAGTGCTAATTCTTCCATCTGCCTTAAATCAGAGGGATACTAAGCATGCTCCCACAATCAGTGCACTGCTCAGTTGGACAACATGCTCAAAATTTGAGGCTTTCCTATGTTTAAGAAAGTTCTTTGTGCAGAATGAGATACATAGGTACAAGCATATTTTTCTTGTGACCATCCTCACCAGGTCATTGACCAGTGAGGTCCGACATATGTTTGGTATGCACTGTAAGGGTTTTCTAAATAGCCAAGTTTACAGAGAGGAGAAACAAGATGCAGTATCTTAACTTCAAGCTTAAAGCCTTTGCTCTCTCCTACTCTACAGCTACCTTTGTACCACAAGGCATTATACAGCAAAGTCTACTACACGGGATGATAAAAATCCAAGTAGGTGGATAAATAACAAGATTATTCAACTCTGAATGGAAAGTAAAAACCTGTTGCAAGCTCTATGCTGAAAGATTTTAACATTTCCTCTGGAGGATGCTCTGCTTTGTTTTCCTATGTACACTAGCCATTAAATCCCAGAACAATGACTTTTCACCCACAAAATGCCATGTCACAAATCAGAATAAAAATATGTATTCAGAAGGCAGTAAAATGATCATGGTTCCTCTAACTGTTAGTGGGAAGGAGAAAGTGAAATTACATAATCAGCTGTAGGTACTGGTGGCACCTTATTAATAGTCCTCAGTACACAAAGACATTGTGCCCACATACCTTCAGAGTAGATTATGTTCTGCTCAAGGATGTGAAGGACGAGAAGTGGCTTAAGCTGCCATTCCTTCATGTCTAACATGCTACAGCTCTCTTCCACTCTTCTGCAGGAGAAACACTGATATTCCATGGAAGGGTAATTATAAGAATCCGCCTCTTTCCAAAAATCTTCTATGGTTCCACCTTCAAAATTAAATTTGTTTTTTCCCAACACAAGGGACAGTTTCTACTTATCTTCCAAACAAGGAAAACTGTTCATGGAATTGTTAAATATTTAGTTCAGATATAGTATTCTCTTTTTTTCACTGCAATTTAAATGGATCCTAAAGTCTTATGCATACGTAATCTTTTCCTGCATAAAGTTAAACTGCAAAAGCAGACAAACTGTTCTGAACCAGGCACAAGTAGAAATACTGTGAGAGCATAGCACCTATGGGGCACCAAAAAACATGAAGGAGTGCAAGACAGAAGAGCAAAGGACAAGATGAACATTTGTGGCAAACTTCAGAAACTTCTCTGGCTCCAGTACATTATGCTAGTTTGCACTACTGGGAGCTGCCCTAGGATGAGAGACAGGAAAGAATAAATCAGATGAGACAACACTATGTCACAAGGCATAGTCAAAACTTAATTTTAGGTGTTAATATTTGTCTTGAGAGATCTTTTATCTTCAGGCTATTCAAGATGGAAGGGCGATGGTGGTGTCTAGAGAAGTGAGCAGCTAAAAACATCTACCAAGAGGAAGTATCCTTTTGCAATACTGTCTGCTCACAGTATTACAGATGCACTCATTAGCAGTGGGTAGAAGCTGCTATTTTCTTTTTATTACATGCTTTCATACTTGACTGTGGTTTTGTGTTTACTACTATTTTGTGGCAGATTAAATAATTGTATGTATAAACAGAGGTTATACAGAACTGTACATTTAAAAAAATAACTATCCTTACGACTTCAGCAACAGGCATGTAATTCTTGTACCTCTTGCTTATTCAAAATTATAACCTCAGATACAAAATAATTTACACTTTACTCACTGGGAAAAAAAGAAAAATCTGATCTTCAAAATTGCAATATGCTCAGGCAGCTCTACTGCCTCTAGCAAAATGACGCTTGATGTCTTTTATGGGATTTAACAAAAAATATCCTTAAGTGTGAGTGAACTTATTAGACGTCTGACTGTGTTCTTTTCCCCTCCATCATTCTTCAAGCTTCTTTTCCAGAAAAAAACCCCACTGATATCAGTATTCATCAGACTGATTCTTGGTTTTCTAATCCATAATGTATATTGTACCTTGTTTTAACTTGACTGTTTCTTCAGATTAAACTGGTATGAAATACAGTAAACACACAAATACTGGTAGCCCTAACTAAAGAAGGCTGTCATCCCAGGTAACTATAGTCCATTACCTAAAAATCTACCAATTTAGAAACCAAATGACCATTTACAATAAAATTATATTACAGAATTATGGAATCATAATGCAGAGACAATACATTGCCCTAGAAATTGTTATGCATACATATGTATGCATGGGTAGGGTAGGGTAGGGTAAGGTAGAGACACTTAACTTAGTTTTAATATCCATACATGCAAACTCATCTTAAAAACATTTCCCTAGAAATGTTATAACAGCTTTCTGACAGTTGAATTTGTATTGAAAACTTTGAAATCCAAGTATCTACCATGCTAAAAAAGATCTCATTTCACTATATCCTCTTCCAGTTTACATATTTTATCCAATTCATCTTTGCACTCAGTGTACATCACTTTAATTAGAGTGGAATAGTGGGTTACATTCCACTGTTTTCTCTAAGCACAGATACCATAAACTACATCTACATCGTCATGTAAACATACTGTTCTAGAAACATGAAATACTGTAATTACAATATGCAAAAAAATACAACATGTATCTTTTTATTGCTTGGTTTATCCCCATATGCTGGTTGAACACAACACTGAGTAGACTTTAGACTTTGTGAAAATAGAGTGGTTAGTTAGCCACCTTTGCCAAAGGAAAGGGATAATTCTTAAGAAGTAGAACTCTGAACTATGTAAACTCTTACTACTTTTTCCATCTAAAACTTTTACAGTGGGATGATCAGCTACTGTTTTCTTTTCTCAGAATGCCTTCAGCAGCATGTAAACACAATTTTAATGGTATAACTCATTCTTGGTTCTTCCATTAAATGCTATAACTCATTCTTGGTTCTTCCATTAATTAGTAATACTCCAGGACGCAATCCTCCTTGTGTCACAAATCTCCACCACAGGATTGCAGTAAACACATAGAATAATAGGATCATTTTGGTTGAAAAAGACCTTTCATATCATCAAGTCCAACTGTTAACAATGCACTGCTAGGTCCACCACTCAATCATGTCCCTAAGTGTCATGTCTGTATGTTTTTAAAATACCTCCAGGGATGATGACCCTATCACCTCCCTTGAAAGCATGTTCCACGGCTTGACAATGTTTTTGATGAAGAATTTTATTCTTAATATCCAATCCAAACCTCCCCTGGTGCAACTTGAGACTTCTTGCCCTATTACTCATGAACCTGGGGGAAGGGATCAAACTTCACCTCACTACAACTCCCATCAAGTAGCCATAGAGAGTGATCACATCTCCTCTCAGCCTCCTGTTCTCTAGGATAAACATCCCCAGCTCCCTCAGCCACTCTTCATAAGACTTGTTATTCAGATCCTTCACTTGCTTCATTGCCCACTTCTGGACATGGTCCAGCACTTCAATGCCCTTCAGTGAGGGGCCCAGAACTGAACACGGTGTTTGAGGTGTGGCCTCACTAAGGGGACAATCACTTCCTTGTTCCTGCTGGTGATACTATTTTTGATACAAGTCTAGATGCCATTGGCCTTCTTGGCCACCTAGGCATACTGATGGCTATCAATCAACACTCCCTGGTCTTTTTCTGCAGAACAGCTTTCCAGAGCAACTCTGTCTCAAGCCCATGGAGTTGTTGTGACCCAAGTGCAGAATGCCTTGTTGAATCTCATCCAATTGGCCTTGGTCCATCTATCCAGCCTGTCCATGTCTCTCTGAAGGGCCTTTCTGTCCTCAAGCAGATTTACGCTCCCACTCATCGAATTGTAAATTGGCGAATTTACTGAGAGTCCATTCAATCATCTAATCCAGATCATTGATAAAGACGTTAAACAAAACAAGCCCTGGCATTGAGCCCTGGGGAACACCACTGGTAACTGTACACCAACTGGATTTAACTCCATTACAATGACTCTCTGGACCCAGCCACCCAGCCACATTTCCACCTAAAAAAGAGTAGACATCCAAGTCATGGGGTGCCAGTTTCTTCATGAGGATGCTGTGTGAAACAGCGTCAAAGCCTTTACTAAAGTCTAAGTTGACAATATCCACAGCCTTTCTCTCATTCACTGAGTCACCATGTTCTCAAAGGAGATCAGGCTAGTCAAGAAGGACCTGCCTTTTATGAAGTCATGTTGAGTGAGCATTATCATCTGGTTGTCCGATATGTGTCACATGATGGCACTCAGAATGATCTGCTCCATAACATTCCCCAGCACTCAGGTCAGGCTGACAGACCTGTAGCTCCCCAGATCCTCCTTCTGGCTCTTCTTATAGATGGTTGTCACATTTGTCAACCTCCAGTCCTCTGGGACCTGCCCAGTGAGCCAGGACTGCTGGTAGATTATGAGAAGTGGCTTGGTGAGCACTTCCCTTAGCTCCCTCAGACTTCTGAGTGGATCCTATCCTGCCCCATAGACTTGTGTGTGTCTAAGTGGTGCAGCAGACCATTTAAGCATTTCCACTTTGATTACAGGGGCATCATTCTGTTCCTGTCCCTGTCTTCCAGCTCAGGTGGCTGGGTACCCAGAGAACAACTGCTCTTACTAATGAAAGACAAGGCAATTCAGGCATTAAGTACCTCAGCCTTTTCCTCATCCTTTGACACTATGTTGGCATGGCACTCTTCATGTCACAATAACATGACTCAACATAGCTCCCTGCACTACTGCCAAACACAAACAGTCCACTTAACCACCTGTATTAAGTAAAGAAGAATAAATAAGGATGGCAAATGAAACTGAGAAAAGCAATGAGGTTTAGTTCCCTGAAATTAATGTTATCCAAAGATGTATTATCACCATTTAAAATCAGTTAATTGATTCTAATTGTAATCCTGCTCAGAATTTACATGCCAGGAACAGGCCTAATCTACTCTGGAACAACATATTATGCCATATACCTGTGGGTCACTCTATATCTGCTCCATAAACCAATTCCATAAACCAACAAAAGACTTAAAAGCTTTTATGCCCCTTCATTAAAACTTATAGGTATCTCTGAATCCTTCTAAATATCCATCCAAAGCCTACTGGTGAGCTTAAGTCTCAAGAATTCACTCCTCTAGTGTAGTTCTGACTTGAAGGAGGGCTGGCGCCCTCTGCAAATCTTTAGGTCTTCAAGCCCCCTTGAATTCTCAGTTACTTATCAAAACCAATAGTGAGACATTTTGCATTATGTGATAGGTCTGCACAGCTTGTAGCAGCTGCAGTCATCCCTTAGTTCTTGCCACAGATCAAGAGGTCCATGTAAACTGACCACAAGCATTTTATGACTCTGTAGGAAATGAAGGCATGCAAGAACTGTGGCCAAGAGAGTAATGTAGAGGTTGGGTTCTCTCACTCCATTTAATCCTGATTTTTTCCAAGTAAAGTTATTCGTTGTTTTCTACAATCTTTACTTTTCCCTTCTGTGGGAAGTTTAGACTTTTCTTCTTCCGGTTTCAGAAAGCCAGAACTTTTGACTTTCAGAGCAGCACTCCCTTTTAGTTGTCTATTAAAGCAGACAAATCATCATGGTAAATAAAAGAGTACAGTGAAAATAGAAGAGCACCTTCTGAGCAAATCACTTTTCTATTTCTGCCATTTGATGTTCTCAATATAAAATTTTTAACATGGAGGTCATATCTCACCTTTGTGATCTTTTTTACTTCCTTTTAAAGACTGCTAAGACCTGATCAGACCTCTGATGCAAGGGAGAACTGGGATTTGTTCCTCTGCCACCCTGTCTGAGTGTGAGGGAAGTGACCTGTGGATGTGGATGACCTGGCCCAAGGCAGGTCCACAGCAGCACTAGCTGCAGCTCAGGCAGCCAGTATGGGATGTGCCATCAGTATGGGATGTGCCACCAGCACCATCATAACCAGAGAGGACCCACAGATCACTCATGCAGCTCAACTCTCAGCAGAAGGCAACAACTAGCTCATAAGGCTATGTTACCAAGTCCACCCAGCTCCCCTGGGGGAAAAGTGACTCTCCCCTCTTTGGGGCCTCCCACAGCTACTCACATCAAGTTGCTACAACCAATATGCTCACACTCAGAAGGGGCATTTTAGGCAGCAGTCACATCATGGATAGGGTCAACTCAGTGTGAGGCACAGAGATGCCCAGTTATATAACCTGCTTCTAGTCTATTTTCTGCAAAAGGTCTTTATGCTGCTCCATTATTGCTGTCCACTGCACATCCCAAAGGAGATGTGAAAGCTGCCAGCTGGCCGTAAACTGAATTACAGCCAGTGGTGGTCATCTGGGGAGATCAGAAGAGATGAGATGATCCAAGATAGCTAGACATAGTCATAAGATAATTCTGGTGATTATGACCATAACTCTGTGATGGGTATTACTCAGAGGTACAAGCAGTGCCAAAAGGAGAGAGATCAAAATTACTGCAAAGCCCAAAACAATAAAAATAAATCCAAGTTTGGGGAGAGAGATGAACACGTTTCATCCTTGCCTAGACATGAGTCATCAGTGCTCTCCTCTCTATGTAGCCCAAGGAGCTGCCCCAGAGCTTCCCTCCCTCTGCCTCTGGCCAAGTTGAGCCATGGCTTTACAGTTACATCACTTTCCCTGCACACTGCTCTGCATATTGTGCATAATAATTCATAGACTACCATTACAGTACTGTCAAAAAACTTTTTGTCTGCTAATCAGGATGCAACTGGATTAGCTTTCACTGCCTGACTTCACACCTACACTACTCAGCCACTTAAAAACAGTGCTTCATTTTCACCATAACACTGATGCAACAAAGAATTATTATAACCATTTCATAGAGGCATAGAGTACTTAAGTTGTTTGCTCAGAGTCAGCAGCAAAGTACCCAGCTGAAGTCATAAAACCTAAAATCTCAAACTTGAAAAATACAATCATCTGTTGTCTGTCTCCTTCATAACTCTGATGGCTACATGGAAAGTTTTTCAGGTATGTTCTTTCTCTCTGACCTTAACTGACTGTTTCCCAGATTCACTAACAGTAGAATAGGAGAAGGGAAATATTACAGAACAAGTTTATCTTTAAGCTTAAGAGAAAACCTGCAGACTAATTACACAATAAAACCTCAAGGATTTGTACAATCAAGTAGCAAATTGTGTCCATGGAAGCAGAAAGGAAAATAATTTGTATACAAAAAAACCAAACCAAACCAAAACAAAACAAACTTCAAAGGCCAAAGAACTACATACAAATTCAAATTTAATTAAAGGTATTTATCAGAAGTATTACTAAGACAATATAATCACCTTGGAGATATCTTCTTTGGGGAACTCCCCTACTCCTCTAGCCTTTAAAAGCAGTCCTGAGCAGGAATTAAAAAGAGATCTCTGCGTGTATTCCAATTGCTTCCCATTACTCCACCTCTTACTCTTGCTTTTGATAGTACACATTTCTGTAAGGTAGCTCCTAGTTCGGAAGAGCAAGATGTCAAACCCCTGTATGTCTTTAATCTCAAACAAGCAAGTATAAACCCCAAGAAAATCCTAGTTGCTTAACCTTGAAGAAACGTTTTTCTACAGAGAAGTCTGTTTGAAGTGAGCCACAAGGACTATTTTCCAAATATGCAGGATCTAACTTGAAGAACCCCAGTGTGGTACCACATCCTTTCTTGCTGTTTACTTTACAATTAGTAACCATATGAAGGAGTTAAATGTGAACCACACAATTTAAAAGTTATTCTTCTGTAAGTAGAATAGTTTCAATATTCATTTCTTTCCTTATGCTGTATCTACATGCATTTCTCAATTTTTTTGATGCAAACAATTTTCATGTATTTTTAAGGGGTTAACCTTTTGCTTTCTTTCAATAAAACTAGTACTTCAGAAATGAATAAAAATCTTGCACAACTCAACAAGGACAAGTGCAGAGTCCTGCACCTGGGGAGGAACAACCCCATGCACCAGGACAGGCTGGGGATGGATCTAGTGGAGAGCAGCTCTGCAGAGAGACCTGGGAGTCCTGGTTGACAATAGACTAACCATGAGCCAGAAATGTGCCCTTGTGGCAAAGAAGGCAAATGGCATCCTGGGAAGCATCAAGAAGAGTGTGGCCAGAAGGTCGAGAGAGGTTCTCTCTGTCTGCTCTGCCCTGGTGAGGCCTTATCTGAAGCCTTGTGTCCAGTTCTGGGCTCCTCAGGTCAGGGAGCTGTTTAGTCTGGAGAAGAGGAGACAGTGGGGGGATCTCATTATTGCTTACAAATATCTAAATGGTGGTCTCCTGTTGTATCCAGTGACAGAACAACGGGTAACAGATAAAAGCTAGACACAAAAAGTTCCATTTAAACATAAGGAAAAATTATTTTACTGTGAGGGAGACCTGGCACAGGCTGCCCAGGGAGGTTGTGGAATCTCCTCGTCTGGAGGTCTTAAAAATCTGCTTGGACATATTCCTTTGTAATGTGATCTTTGTGAATCTGCTTTGGCAGAGGAGTTGGACTAAAGGTCCCTCCAACCCCTACCATTCTGTGACTCTATGATACATGAGAAAGAAAATACAATCTTCTGATAATGTATAGATTTTTTTCTGCCATAAAAATAATAATAATTAAAAAAGATCCGTCATTTTAGGGTACTTATTATTGCACTTGAGCACTTGAGTTATATAAGACAGTATGTGCAGTTAAATGCTGTTACAGTGAGTAGCGTCACTGTTGGGTAGTCTTTAATGTTGATGGTTTAGCCTGGCTGATCTCTAGTGCTTCATGGAGATAAGCTCATTATAACTTCAACAAGGAAACTGTGTATCACATGAAGGAACAAAAAGCAAAGGAAGATTTAACCAGAGTGTCAGGAAGAATTGATATAAGAATACAAGACAACTGCATTTTATTTTTCAGAAGAACAAGAAAAGAGCAAAAGAAAAATACTGTTCTCTACTCAAAGAAACACTCTTTTCAGGATATTTTAATGGTTTAAGAGCAAGTGAGGGGGAGGAAAAAAGGATTAGATAAATATTACATAAACTGTATTTCAAGGCTAGGAGAAAATTTTGGCAAATAGGACAAAGGTTCATTATGTCTCTCTTAGAGGTAGACAACCATGAAACATTTATGAACTGGAATCCAGAAACCTTTTTTTTATGTCTAAATATCCACAGATAGCACCAATTCCCAGAAAACAAATTCACAACAGAATAGTCTAGAAAGAACACTGGAAGAGATATCATAATCAATGTCTTCTAAGTGAGGCTTTTTGCATTGTTTGGAGATGAAAAATAGCAAGGTATGAGATTTGAGATGGGAAAGGAATCTCGCTTTCTGCACAGTTCAGTTTCAGAAGGAGTTTCTGCAGTATCTGAAGAAATACATGCCCCAGATGGTGTGACTTACACATCCCAGTATAAGCTTCCTTCTTTTCCTGCACAGAACAGTTTTCTCTACAATTCCGGCAGTTATGCCCAAACCATATTGTAATTTGAAAACACTTCACAGCATAGATGAGAGCCTGCCTTGTGGTGTACAGACCCATTCATTAATGTGTCTTTCATTTTTCCCTCGCTGTCCCATATTTGTTCTGCAGTTGCATGGTATTACCACCACCCCAAACACCTTCTGCTGTCTGTCATACAGGGAATTTTCACCTTCTTGGAGACATTAGCAACAGCAAGGTACTTGTTTGCTTAATATTCTTCAGTAGTTGGTTGACACCTTGTAATTTGACGTTAGGCATTTCAGTATTTTCCCATCTTCCACACAGAAAACTCACAGGTAAAAGTCAGTTGATGCAGTTTCTCTCTCTGTCTCTTTTTTTTAATATTCAGAATTTACAAAGCTTGATAAATGTCACTGCTTACCACAGATATTGATGAAGCCAGCTTTCAGCACCATCATGTATAGAACTTCCCACTCAAGCCAGAAAAGGACATCAATTACTCCATTTTGTCAACATATAAATTGAAGAACAGTTTTATCTTCCTTCCTCTGGCTGGCCACCTTCTCACATGGACACTTCTCTAGTTCATGACAGAAACTCATGAGGAAAATCTTATTGTGAGGGACACTCATGAATGAGATTGTGCCATCAGCACAGCTCTTGGTGCTTGAGCATTAGCTTTTTTTTTTCCCTATTCTTATGCTATGATTCCCTTTGCTTCCTCCAGGGAATAAGTGTTTGCAGGTCTCAAAGGGATGCATATGCATTTCTCCCACAACTCTTTTTAAACCAACATTTTGTCTTTTAGCCTTGGATCTTTAATGTAACCTTTTCATTTTTCAGGTAAAAGCAGCCTGAGATGCTGTAACTATAGACCTCAGATGTGCTTTAGCTAAGCTGTTCTCAGTTTCAATAACGTGGGTGTTTGGAATTAGCACTTGTCACATTTATGTTAGAGTGGTTACAAATGCATCACTGAAACCATGGCACTTTAACAAGCTGCCAGCATAGATTAGTACTACCTAGCTTTTACATGGCATTTTAGCTGTGAATCTCAAAGTGCACTACAGAAGATGGTAAGCAACATGCCATTTAGCAGACAAAAAAGAGTGAGAGACAGTGTGGTGAAACAGCTTGCCAGAGGCTGCCCATGAAAGCAGTTCCTGGTCACTGAAACAGGGGTCAGCAACATCCTGCACAAGAGTGCTCACTGTCCTCCTGCCGGCTACCCTTCAGAAACACCTTGCAGCCACGTGTTTGAAGAGTGGGGTTTCCATGCCATGTTATGGATCTTGAGCTCTTGTTGCTGCAAAAGAGAAGAGGCAAGGCACAAGGCTTCTTATGGGAATTGATTCCCTCAGATAGGTCTTCTCCTAAAATGTTTATTTTCAGTTGATTTTCACAGGAAGTGCTTTTCTAATCTAGCCAACTCCAGCGCTGTATTTTGAGATTCTATTCAAATCCTATCTTACTGACGAGACTATGAGAAACTCTCCCAGTTCATACCTGCAAATCAAAGTAAGACTCTAACTAAAATGTCATTAAAATGACAGTAACCATTTAAAACAGCAATGTATCTTTAGCAGATGTTAACCATGTTGGCTTTTAACCAGTCGCTCTAGTTTGTTCTGCTACACTGGACCACGTCTTCCTTCATTAGAGCAAATTGGAGCTTTTTTTATCTAATCATACCATCTCTAGCATTGATAAAAGACAAAGAAAAGTAACAGACAAAAAAGGGAATTTTTAAATGTCCTTTTCATAGAATACAACGAAGGGTCATTTATGCTAGATTAGAGGTAAGATAGCAAAAACAGCAAGACCTTAGCTTTCAAAAGTCAACACCTTTTTTAGATGTTTACTTCATAAAACTCTAGTGATAATGCTGTGTCATGAACAAACAAAATTCCAACCACAGCTTGCAATAAAGAAATCTGTGAAGCAAAACTGGATATCCAGAGTTGAAATTCTTGACTACAAGAATTGTACAAATGAATACCATGCATGGAGGACCACACTTAAGCAGCTTTTAAGAACACTTGAAAGACATCTCAGAGAGGACTACAACACTATCTGACATCGTTACATGTGTGCAAGTCTCAGTGTCACCTCTTCTGCCACAGCCACACCTATGCATTTGCCAAAGTTGGAAATGGGATTGGTGAGACACAGAATAGACTTTTGCTGTCTAGTCTTTCTAAGTCTTTTTGCACACTTTGGAGAGCTGATTCATGCTCCCCAACCGTATAACATGGTTTAAAACCATATAACATTGTTTAGTGAGAATTAAAATCCTAATTTGCATACCCAGGGTAGAGCACTCAAAACAGAGAGACAAACACTCTAAGATTTACTGTTGAATTGTTGGGCTTTTTCATGGCATTGGCAGAGTTCAAAACAGAAGTCATGTTTCCCCCTCAAAATTACTCCACACATTAAGAAGAAATGAGTAAGAAGCAGGTAACTTAATAAAGGACAAAAAAAGGTTTTAAAAATCTGTTTTACAATAATATGACATGAGGCTTCTATTATGAAGGTTTTATTCTCATATTCTCCTGTGGAAATCTGTCTTCCTTGTTAGCCCAAGTTCTCCTGTGATGAATCACACAGTGGCTCTGTTTTCCTCCCTGCTGCCCTCAGTGTCAAGTGTCCCCTCAGCCCAGTCAAGACTTGTAAGAGCTAAGGAGTCTCAGGACTCAGAAGACTGCAGCATCTGAGAACAAAAACAATTATGCTTTCAACAACAGAAATACACTTGCTGTGGAGAAGAAGATCACAGGCTTCTTGCCAAAATTTCAGATTTTCAGTTAGGCTTAGTTACAACAAGTAAACCCCTTTTTAGTGGTAGAAGGCCACCAGCTCATCTAAACGGATTTCTGCAAAGAATCACTATAATAACAAATAACAAGTTATCTAGTTAGATACTGACATGGAGGCAATATACACTTCTAACAGAATTACTTTTAAAATTAAAATATTTCTTGTAATTTTCGATTTAACAGTCTGATAGACAATGCAAGACATTGTCTATTATGAATTTTCGTGTCTAAGTAATTCTGTCCTCTCCTTAGTATTTACTGTATACACACACTAATGCATGGAAGAAGTGGGATCATTCAGTAAATCATACTTAAACTTCACAGACAGAGTATTCAGTATTTCATACTAAGCACTACTTGTCAAAGTAGTAGTGAAGATATCTATCAATATTTGTATCTCTGCATTGGTATATTTTTGCATTTTCTGTAGGGTGAAGGGGTTTCTGTTTTGCTTTCTATCACGTAATTTATGCTTTTCAAATCTTTGAGAAACTAGCAATAATGCTATCAAGTTTCGGTTAAGAAAGGAACTGTGTACTGTCTAGAGGAAGAGATGAAAATAAAAGTAAGAATGTCATATTCAAAGGCTTTAATCACACATAAGATGGTACTCAAACAACCTCACTCAACTTATTTTTTTAAAAAGAAGAACGTAAAAACAACAAAAGAATTCATAAGGATAGTGTAGGATTATTTATTCCAGTAAACATGGGAGTTCACAGCCCACTTATTCTTTGAGCTAATATTTGGAAAACATCGTATTCTAGAAGTAAATCCTAAAGCCTCCTACATCTTCTTAAGACAGAGGAGAAGGGAAGTTTCAGTCAGCATCATGACCCATGTAAAAGAAATACAGTGAATAAAGTTACTAAAATGATTCTCCATGGACTACTCTACTGAATATGTGTTGTATTTTTTCTTAGAGGATGAGGTTTAAAAAAAACTGGTTCTGGGCTCACACTGTAAGATTCACACTACTCTGAGTTAAAAAGGTCCATTTTCCTTTTTATGTCCCAAGCCTAGTTCTCTAGAAATGCTCAATTTTTTATTCCTAGTTTCTTCTTCATGTTCTCAAGGCTGCCTTCCTCCTTCTCAACATTTTTCCTTACCTGTTTCTTCAAATAGCTAGGAAGAAATTATTTTTCTCAGCTGAACTAGAAGCTGTAAGCATTTATTCGTATAAAAGTGACAAATTTACTCTCCAGCACAAGAGGGGAAAAAAAAGGGAAATTATAACACAACTTCATGCACTTATTTTGCCATAAGTAGCTTTTTTCCCTGTGTTTTCTTTAAAAATAGTTCAGTACATACTTTCCACGGAAGCTTAAGCTTTCAAACAACAAAAAATTCAATCCACTCCTACCAATCTCAAAAAGTCTCAATGCGTATGAGACTAAAAAAAACCAGGCTAATAACAAGTCCTACAAAAAGCCCCATGAATCCAAACACTTGCCTTCGAGAAGGTAATCAACTAAAGCAGCAAAGTAGCCAACAACAATCACTCTCATGCTGTTTCTTTGTTTCTGCCTTTGGACTCAAAGAAACTTAGTTTTTTGTCAAGTGACCTCTCCTTTTCCCCAGTTCTCTCCTCATCACCTTTCTTTTCCCGAGCCATTTAGTTCCAGCTCAAGCCTGTTTAAACAGAGCTTGGAATAGGCTTCAGGGAGTCATACTTGAGGCTCACTGCCATCAGATATGCAGCTTGGACAAGGTGAGCTTCTTTCTTGTTTAGTGTTTTTTCAAGGCTTTAACTTTTAGCTTGAAATGAGGATGGATGGAAATGATAAGGATGACCCCTTTATTCATCATCTTGATTTTTAAAGCCCTTCCACAACCCTGAGGAAGGGATGCATGTGGATTGGGAAGGACGGCTTGTGCCACATGCTTATGCTCCCTGAGTAGGCAGTGGCTCAAAGTCAATACAATCACCAAGAGTGGCAGACACCAGATTTTGGCTTTCTGGACTTTTTGGCCTCTGGGAAGCTGTTCAACAGGACTCTGGTTGCCTCCCTGTTCCCTGCTCCTCACCCACTTCTAGACAAGCTCTCGACATTTGCAGAAGAGGAGCTTATAGGCCCTCCAACTTCCTCCTATTCCTTTATCTCCCACATAAGGCAGCGGCAGACACATAACTACATTAAAATAAATTTTCAGATTACAAAGAGTTATTTAAAGTATTCACACAGCTTATGTTCCTGCCAATGCTAAAGTACCACCTTCCTAGCTTGCTATCATTAAATACAACCCATCCATTATTAATTATTTCCATTATCAAAAAGGTCACATATTTCTGGTGTTACTCAGCCTTGGTTTTACCAAATGCTATAGATAATATACACAATAACTACCATATCCTTACTCCCAAATTATTATATATTTATTCGACAATAACAGTTCTTGCTTTTTGCCTTCTGTTATCTTCAATGAAAAGTACGGTTGCAATTAGCATAAGGCTTGTGAAAGCACAGCCATATCCATCCAGCTTTTGAAAAACAAAGCTAAAGTAGTACTCATGTGATTCAGCTTACCTTCTGGAGGCTGACAGCTGTGTAAGATGCCTTTCAACACAATGAGAACAAGTATTTCCCTTCCTCACTCTACTGAGTAACCTGGAGATGTAATTTATGATGGATTCACAAACAAAATGGTCAATGGTTCAGTACAAACCAAACATAAGCAGACACATTTCTAAACCCGTCCATCATGCTGCTTACACAATCTGTTGATCCACTGAACAAATATATGTTGAAAGATTAGGCGGGAGTTGACTGCCATTCAGTAAGATAAATGTAGACTAGACTCATTTTCTGCCTGACTTAACACTTAAGGATTTGTATTAAAGGGGAGGGGGAGGGAATTCCAGCCACCTAGATCTTTGGAATGAGATTATCCTGCCAAGGACCTCACACAGAGATCCCCACTAGCCCTCTTTCGCATACTGAACCATCTGTTTTCTGAATAAAATTGCTAGGCAAGTGAACTGGTACTCAAGAAGCACTAATTCTGGCTATTCAGTTTTTTTTTCTTGGCAGAAGAGAAAAAAGGCAGAAGGATCAAGTTGTATGGAATACAGTTGTAAGTTAAGAGCAGAGCGATAGCTGTGCTGTCATGGTCTTTGTTTTACTGTCGTTTCACAAAAGAGTTGCAGGCTATCCAGCCAGAGAAAAAACTGAAGACCATTAAGTGGGGAAAAGCATTCACGCTGCCTAAGGCCATCCCTTGGCATACAGCAAACCTAGTCCTTACTTGGCTTCTTCTTAGTGACAGTCCCTCCCTCTGAAAGCAGCAGTTTTCCTAAAGGAAGACTTCAGGTTTTGCCAGAAAAATCTTTCACTACAAGAGATTACTGTTTTTTGGAAGTTGAGTCCAACAAGACTTTAGTTAAAGCATGATTTGTTGAGATGAGAAGTAGCACTCATTGGTAAAAAAAAAAATATCTTGTTTCATGACTCATGTTTCTCACAAGACCTGGGAAACTCTGGCAACCCCAGCAAAACTGGGTTTAGGTGAGTGAGCTGACAAGTGCTCTAACAGGTTTAGAACATCGCAGGCAATTCATCATCACAAATTGTTTCCTTTCCTGGTAAATCAAAAGCTTCTAACAAAAAGGATATATTTTCTCATGCCCTTTTACAAACTTCTGTGATGCAATCTGAATTTTTCAGGCAGGTATGAAACAGAGCCCCGAAAAGACTTTGAAGAGACAGTAGATAAAGTGGTTTTGTTAATCGGATCTAGCATTTAGAAACATGGCATTTAAAAAATGTAGTAAAATTCCAGTTTCACTCAAGTCAGTCACAATGTTTCTGCAAGTTTCTATGTATGTGTGTTTTGATAAGCTTACAAAAAACACCTTTCCATTGGGTATTGAAAGCTTGAATCCCGCATGCTTCTTAATGTCATGATTCCAGCAAATTACACCAAGTGTCTTTCTTTATGCTCCTTGATTTCCTGGCAGAGACAAGCTTACTAAGTATCTCAGAGACTTCCACCCCATGACATCTGAAATGCACTTGTAAAAATTTTGGGGCAAGAGATAATTTTCTAAGCACCTTGACCTATAACTCTGGCTCCATTTCTCACACAAGACAAAATCTGTCAAAAGTAGGGATGTCATGCAACACTTTCTTAAACCAACACTGACATGTTCCCTTGAGTGTTTTGCTGTCTCGCAAATAAGTACAAACATCTTGCACGCATCAGTGCCTATTTCCCTTGTGTTACAGAGAAGCTACTCTTTCAAAATTTTTTTCCCGTAAAGAACTTACAGTGCTAAAATGCAGCAACCTAAGCCACCTCTCTGCCTTACTCCCAGTTTATTTAATTCACTCTTTCTAAAGCAGACCCTGCGGTCTTTTACTTAGGACGCCTTTCTGTTTATCTGCTTCAACAGATGAAGGCTAATGGAGTGCTGATCCCTACTGGACACTACTATAATACCGAAAACACCATCTCACAAAAATAAGCAAGCTCACTGTAATACATACAACACATGCTGCCCAAACATTACTATGGTTGACTGCATCTCACTGTCTCATGAACAAACACTACTCTTTGCATATTTAAATGCAAATTCAATGTAGAAATTGAAGCATTTTAGAAAACAGAAATGGTTTCACTTTATAATCACCTAATACATGTGATAACAAAGCCAAGCGTACTCAGTTTTCTGATACATTTGACATTACCACAATACCCATATCCAACTCATAATCTGTTCCTCCTTTGAGCTTTGACTCACTCTTATGGTACCATGTACATGGCAGATGGTTTACATGGTTCTGGGTACTACCCTGCTTTATTTTCCAGCTATGTTGCTAACAATGCAACTCTGCAACAGAAATAGATCAGGCATTGGCCCATTACACTGAGCTGTGAACAGTCTTGAGATGATGCTCTGCTGCATGACTATTATGATGCATATGGGGCACTACAGCTTTGCACCTGGTATATTCAAAGGCATTCAGTGTGAAAAAATAGCAGACAGTGGCCAATAGTTAGAGTCTGAATCGGACAGACACCTTCAAACAAGACACATTATACAGCTGTTGTATATGCTGCATATACATGAGAGATGGGAGGGGAAAAAAGTGGAAGAGAAAGGGGGAGAAACAGAACAAAAAAGAGAAAGGACAATGAGAGAAAGAGAAAGGAAGTGAAAGAGTGAATGAGAGAGGTTAGAGAGAACAGGTTAAGTGGAGAGAAAAAGAAAGAAAAAAGGAAATAATTCTTGAACTGCTTAAATCCTTCAGAAAGAAAATAATCAGGCACTTGAGATTAGTTTGGCAGTCCCAGGCTTTTTAACCTATCTGCTAAATTTATACTAGAAAAGAAAGCTACAATATGGTTCTAATGAATTCACTGGAGACAGTTTGCATTTTAAAGAAAACATAAACTTGACCATCTGGATTAAGTTACAGCAGATTGCTGGGTATTTTTCTTCCTTCAGTCCCACGTATATGTCTAGCAACATCATATTTGGCACAGCAGTAACCTGTGATAGGCTCCATGGCTCTTTTGAAAGCCTGCTGGTACCTGCTACAACTTGGGAAGTCAAATGGTAATCATCATGATAAATGACAGTCAAGGAAAGCCTCATTTTGTATTTTATTTTGATTAAGATAGCCACCACTATTGCTTTTTCTTTTCTTGATGCTGTAACACATACTCAGCAAGCAGTGCCTACAAACAGCCAGGTCAGTATATCAGGCCAGTTAGTGTCTAAAATGAGTACTTTACAATAAGAATAAAAACAAGACAAAATGAGTACCTACCCTGTTACTCATGAGCTCCTAGGAGTGTAAAATATGCATAGTTCAGAAGAACTAATCACACTTTCTCTTTTCAAGATAGATGCATGTTCCAATTTTTATCCCTACTGAACTGAAAAGAGGAACAGACGTGCTAGATATTTTATAGTAGAATTAACAAATAACAACATGAACTCCAATAAATAGAAGTACATGGATAGCATATAAAAAATGCTGATTAAGAAAGAAAAAACAAAAGAACCAAAAAAAACCTGAGGTACTTTCTCTTCACCAAACTCAACAAAATCATGTGCAACTCACAGTCAGATCAGATTTTCCTTCCTGCAATGAGCAGATGGATCTGCCAGCTGCCAAAAGCAGGAATTTTACAAACGGTACCTTCCACTGTACTATACAAAAACTCTGAAGCTTCACACTTAAATGCAACTTTTTTAAGAAAACAAAAAGAAATTCTATTTGAAATACAGCAAGTTGAGACTCAAAAGTTTTGCCCAGAGAAGGAATCCCACAGTGTTTTAAAATACCTGATTCAGCAGAAGGTAAGCAGCAGCAGCACAAAGAACGTATTTATTATGTCTTGAGAATACAATACAAGTCACCCTTGCTTTGTGTTTACACTGCAGTGACCCTGAAGATTCTGGAGCAATTTGTTCAGCTGTGTCTACAAGACACATTATGTGCCATATTTCATCTGGTAGGCCACATTTTATATCACCATCAATATCCACACATAGGTTTTGATCTACGTTCATTACACTGGAAAAACAGTGGTTTTACCTTTCAGGAACTTTGTCTAACAATTGATAACCAGTAAATTTAATCTCTGTATCTCAGTGCCATGATGGAGTACACCGTGTCTAATTGGACAAGAACACAGTGAGGCTTTTACAATAGCTGAAGCTACAAGTAGCGGAAAACAAAGAGTAGGATAGGACAATAATAACTCTTAGGATCTCCTCTGGTCCACTCCATTGTATCTGTGCACATGGGCTTATCACACAGCACCAACAGTAGAGCCGAGTACTCACAGGTCCTCCACAGTGAGTATAAGCAGAGGAAGATGGTCATTAAAAGATGCTATCCTTTTGAATAGATGTTTTGCATTGTTATCACTAGCCAAACTCTTCCAGTACATACATTATACAAAGACAATTTTAGGACAATTTGGACATGCAACAGCTTTCTAGTTCTTCTGTAGTTCACCCAAGAATAAGTCATTCTCTGTGAAAGACTCCAATAAGTTTGAGTTGTGTGCAAGGGTTGTGCTTGCAGTTAAGGAAAAGTCATCACAGCTACTGCATGAGAGGAAGTGATTTATATACAGAAGAGCTTTAACAGTTCTCAAGGATGGAAACCACAACAATATTTTTAAGGTATAACTTCTTTCTGCATATAACTAAAGAGAGAAAAAAAAACCCCAACATGACAGGATTTTACAGCCCACTCAAAACCGAGTCATACTCATGGAGGAGTTAAAATTACTTTCCCCCTCTGACCCTCTCAACATAAGGTTGTCTTCTCCAGCTCCTTTCATCCCAGCTGGTTACCACTTTCACTGCTGTTTCACCATGCCTAATATTCTACTTCATTCCAATTGTCTTCCACCACTCATGGTGGCAGTTGATACACCTTGCCACCAGTGAATACAAATTACCACTTGTCCTAATCCAGTAGGTGAGAGATACATAATAAAAACTGAGCAAGAACTACAAATGAAACAATGAAGAGAATGAAGACAGTTTCTCTTCTCTTCTCTCAAAGAGTCCTAGGGAGAAAGAACAGCTCCCAAATGATTCTGCCTCGAATTGTTTCTGAATGTCAGGACAATGTACAGCTCTCTGAACTGCACAGTCAAAGAAGAAAATGCATCAGTCCTTATTTTCACTAGATTAAAAAAAAAGAAAAAAAAAAAAGAAAAGGTCACAATGAGAATGGTTAAGCATCAAAACATGCTGTCCAGAAAAGCCTGGATATGTCTATTCTTGAAGTTATGCCAAACTCAAATGGAAAGATCCCAAGCATCTCAACTTAACTTTGAACCTGGACATATCTGAGCAGATGTTGCTCAAGAGACACAGATCTATTTCTTTTGACCTAAATTCTACTTGAGGATCCTATGATCGACAAAGCTAACTGAATAACTTTAGAAAGAACTGGCTTTGTGGGCAAAGGAGTTCACAGGAGATGAGAAGCCTTCATGATAAACAATTACGTTTCCTTCTTGGTTTTACTTAAGTGGTCACAAAGACAGCCTAGGAACCACCGACAGGAACACAGGAAGCTAGAGGCCTACATTAAATAAACAAGGTAGTTTTACAGGACAAATATAAGAGAAGTGGCTGAAAAACAGATTTTAGAAAAAGCTGGCATAGATGTGTAATTGAGAAGACCTATGCTGGACGTGCACATATCATGTTCCCCTCAGTACAGCAAGCAGGTCTAAGAGAAACTTTTTTTTTTCCCAGTTGGTTGTCGGTTTTGCAGGTTGAGTTTGGGTTTTTTCCAATAGATTTTCCACTGGATACCCAAAACAATAGTTATTAGATGACCTCCTTCCACTCACAGCAGGAAATTAAGAACATATTAATTGCACAATATGACATTCATTGCAAAGCTAACAGAAATAACAAAACAGCTCCTTCTTGCAGTACAACACAATACTAAATATTGTGGCCTCTTAAACCGACAAAGCCCAGTAGATTGTGATTTAACACCATTCTAATCAGTTTCATCTAAAGAGGTTGGTCCTGATTTACCAGTTCTTGCAGAATAATACAGTAACTCAACCCACCCATCACACTGGTTCCTCAGGTTCCTCCTGCATAAGAGAGAAATGGATACCTTGCTTGTGTGCAATCCCAAGACAAAAAACAAAAAAAAGGGCGAGGGGGGGGAAAAAAAACCAAAACAAAACCAGAAGAGTTACAGATGCTAGGCAGCCCTTTAAAATTCTCCCTGTCTCTGATTAGAGAAATTTTAAAAGGAAATGCTTCCTTTAAGAAGCACAAAGCTGCAACAGAAAATATATCAGTGAAAGCAGGATCAAATTAAAGTTCTTCTAGAAGGGGAAACTTCGACTGCTGTGGGATAGTACAACAATTACTCAGAGCTGAATCTGCTCTTACTGTTTAATTTCTGTTTTCTTTCATTTTGTTTTTATAACATAAGTTTCTTCACATTGGCGTAGCAGTAAGCTACCTCCCAAGGAGCTGGAGAGACAGTCAATAACTGGCAACGTTCTACTTTTGACTGAATGTCTTGCTTGAGGCATATTTTCAGGCTCTGGATGAAAGCATGGGAAATTGCTATGATAAGCCTTAGACTTTAAAGTAGTTGTGTAGTAGAGAAGACACTTCGCTATCGCACATATTGAGGAACATTTCAAAGGAACAAGGCAGAACACTATTCTGTTCCTGACAGAAGAAGATTCTGTCACTATATATGAGATTAGCAGAACCCACACAAACATATAACCCACTTTTATGGATTTCTATAGTAGCAGCCCTAGAAAAGCAACAGTGATTTTGAACAATACCTGCATTTTTCTGTATTATTTGCCAGCTTGCAAAGATTAGAAAACAGAGAATTTTCAGTAGGATTGCCAAAGGACTTGATTTTTTAAAGGTAAAACCCATACAATGGTCAGCACTTTGTGACACTGGCCTGTATTTGATCCAAAACTGAAGCTATTCATGTCACATTATAGCTGCTCAGGGCTACAGAAGACAAAGGCGTTACCTGGGCAAATACCTTATCTATTTCCTCATCATATCCCATGCTCCCAAGTCTCCAGCATGAATGATCATCATTAACATACTTGCACAGGAAATTGTCAGTCTTTTCTAGATACTGTGTTTCTGAACAGGAAGGTGAAATTCCTTACAAGTAAGATGTTTTCCTGTGAACAGAGAGGAGGTCTCTGATGGTATCTATGTAGAGTCTATTTCCATTGGAACGACTCCAAGCAAGCTGGCTCAAACCAGAACATCGAGGTCCCTGCCAAAAGCACATTATACTTTAACCATAGTGGTTAGCCATTGCCTGGTTGGACAAGACCATTTCTCAGGAACTTATCAAACATGCAGATAAACATTTGCTTGGATATTTGCACTTCCACTGCCTTCTTTCCTGAGGGTACTAAGAAAAATTCAGAACAACCAACAGTGTCCTAGCTTCGCTGTATTTGGTTCAGTAACACAAATGCAGTATTCCACCCAGATCTGTTCAATCAAGTATAAAGTCTAGGCTTACCTTTCTGGTGTTACATCCTCACCACTGCTCAATGTGCTATTTCTAATGTACCTCCATTTCCTCCGTAAATGGAAAACTCTTCCCTGCTGGCAGAAAAATAATGTTCCTTTCCAATTTAATCCACAGCAACCTTTCTTTCCAGTAAACAAGCCCCAGATAAAGCAGTTCTTCGCCCTGGCTGAAGAGAGGCAGCAGAGCCAGTGTACGCAATTCCTTCCCCTCAGGTTCTTCAAATATGCTGCAGAGCAGCTCACTGCAGGAAGGTGAATGAGATGACAAGTTTGCTGTTAATTTCGTGGACACCCCACAAGTGGAAGCAGCCACAAGAAAAACACTTGATGCCACCCCACAAACCCTTCTCTTCCAAGTCTTTTTCTTTACTTGTCCCTGACCATCTTGGACAAGCCCAGACCCCAAACACCACTTAGTGATGGGGTCATTAATTATTTATTCATAAATTTGTTGGCTTATCCTCATCCACAAGAGATATTCTACACTACATATTCTGACCCCAGTTTCCCACTGCTCACATCCTCCTCCCCTAAATTTCCCTCAGGCAATCCTTCTCCCAGTAGGCCCCAAACACTGTTACCTTTATCTCTCCCTCAAATCCTTGCCCAGCACCCCAGCCCCAGTTCCTTCCCCAGCAGCATTGAGACTCACTGGGCAAGCTGGTGGCCATACTATACCTCAATCAGGTGGACCACCCTCATTGCAGAACATAGCACTTGGCCCCTCCAAACCCTTGCTAGCCCTGTCCTTGAAGCCACATGTTCCACCAGCCTCTCCCACTTCACAGTCAGATGCTAATGAAAAAATACCTGGTCAGAAGCGATGCTTTGCTCTTCATCTTCCCAACCTTTCTCCCTATTTCAATATGATCACCACCGCATCCCAGTACCAAAAGCCTTATGTAGGGCTGTGGCATGTTATATTCCTGCTTAGTGCCTTTTCATAAGCAGAAAGCAGAATTTTGCTACAGAAAAACTTTGCGATATTTTACAGACTAATACAGTCTTTGGCTAACTAGACCAAGCACTACTAGAATTTGTCTCATAGCATTGGGTTCTAATTAGCAAATGGTGGGGACTTGGTTGGTTTACTCTTAGCTGAAGTATCAAAAAGGTATGGTGCAAGAGAAACAGTATTTTGGTAGAGCCCAGGAATGCTTAGATCAACTATTTCATAAAAACTAAACACCCAGTGGAAGCTATTGATGAAAGAATTTGGAAAAAAAAAGGGAATTGTTTCAATGAATGACCATGAATACGACTTTGAGTACAATGAACTATTCATAGTTAAATTTTTGCTGGGGCTAGGAAAAATGACACCAGCAAAACATTTGCTATTCAACAGGATACTGCAATAAATTAAAATCATTTAATGGCGTTTGGAATACTGGAAATATGAACAAAGATGAGGGGAAAAAAAAAGCTGCATTTTCCTAGTGTGACAAGTGAGAAGTGTTACACAGGAAGCAATTAGATTTTGTTCATCTGATGTGTTACAGTCTGTACTTAGGAGATATGAAAAATACAGCCTGAGCAAACTCAGACTGACCACAGCTTAGACTAGTTCAAAGAAAGTTTGTTTCAATTACTGAAAAAGAAACCAGGCACAGTTAGATGTCCTGTCTTTTGCTGGAGCTGAACTGTAACAGGATGAAGGGTGCTACTCATGGCTCATGTATCTTTTCCAGTCATGAAGTGTTGGCTGAGAACTGTTTTTTCTGAGTCCTTTTTTTCCCCACAATTCTCTCTTAAATCCATTGAACCATCCAGAGTAGAATTTAGTGCTCTCTAAATCTCTCACAGTCCAGTCTGAGGTTTTGTTCTTCCTGTAACAATGCAAGAGCTTACAGCTTTGAATTTATGAAAAAAAAAAGCTTCTACTTTTTGTACAAGAAAGATCTGTCACCTCCTCGCTCTGTGTAGAATAATGGGCTTGGCCTCATTATAGCCAGAACAGGCATGCAGGTAATAGTGTTCCTAATCCCACCAGCAAGTACAAACAAATTTCTGGATACTATATCACTCGATATAGTTTGCCTGTTTCAAAAGAAGGCAAAATTAGTGACTAGCTAGGGTAGATTTTCTGTGTCCTCTAGATGTTCTTTGCTTGTTCTAATATATATATTGTGCTACACAAAAACCCCACATTTGTTACTAAATGGCAAGGTTTATTTTGAGAATGCAGTTACTGTGCAATATCTCTGACGATGAACAGCTATTGTAAATAGAGAATAAAGGCTCGAGCACCATAGCTCTTCTGTTCCTATATTTCTTTTTTAGAAGAAATGACACACAGCACTAAACTGCGTAATTTCCATAAAAGCTACTATAACTAATTTAGAAAAACACTCAGCAAATTAGCATTTCAGATAATCACATGTGTGCATGCATGACCATAAGAATTCCAAACAGGGACCTGTTGATCCAAAGGCACTGTAACTTGAAGTGCTCGTGATCCCCTTCAGCTGTGCTCTGAACCATGAGCAGTACCTATTTTGTCATGCTGCTCTGTGCTCAGCTCCTCTGCTTCAGCTCCAATAAGGCAGGCCACTAATTTTCTCTAATCAGTTGTGTGAATGTTAGTAAGCCTTGTCAGCTCGATCAGTGGACACTAAAACAATAGGAAATGAACATATTGATTTCACTTAGATCCCTGGGCTGCTGCCAGTAACCAACAGATCTCGGCTGAGTTTGAAAACAGCAATACTCTTGATTGCAAAATGATTTTTTTCCCTGCTGCTTCCCTCCCCACACTCGCTTCTGATCAATACATCATTCTGATTCACGCACACATCTTCCTCAGGAGGCTTTGAACCAAGTACAACTGCAAGCTCAAAGAAAATGTTGGCATTTATTTTTTATGTTGCAAACTAATTCTACATATTATCTATCTCAGGATTCACAGAAAAGTCAACTCTGTTATTGAAAGACCCTATAAAACTGAGGTAAAGTACAAGATTTGAAAGGTAGCCCTAATAGAAGATGAAACTCATTGACTATCACACCATAAAGAACACATGGGAATTTGTTTAAACAAGACAGGTGAGTTTCCTAGGAGCAAGGAATTTAATGCTAAAATCTATCAGAACTTATGTGTGTCTCATGACTTTTACACTCAGCGGTTACAGTAGAGATCAGCTTCATTTCACTGTAACTGTTTCAAAATAATCAATTGTTTATTATGGATATACACATAGAATGAAATAGCCAAGCAGTTGTACCTACTGTGACCAAGGCCAGACCAAGCACAAACAATTTTTTTTTTAAGGGTTGGCTTCATAAATTATCTTCTAGTTCTGTCACTAGGCCTTTGAATTTCACAAGTATCAATATCATTTAAAACATGGTAGCTTTTGCCCATCTGTGCAATGAAATTCCTGCATAGGCTCTAATATCTTATCTTCCATCTTCCAAGAGGAAAGAGTAGAGGGCAGCAAAACCTATCACTAATGCTTAAGTTTCCCAGAGCAGGCTGGCTACAAGCAAAGCCAGAATAATAATTTGTACCCTCCTTCAAGCACACATAATATGGTCTTTATTCAGAAAATAGTAAAGTCGTTTCACACCATGCCAAAGGTCAGCTTTTGCTGTATTAATAGCTGCTCTGGGAGGATCAGTGTTGTGCTATCCTACATTTTTTCCAGGGCTTGGAGATGCAATTTCCTACAATCTGCAGGCAATTTCCCACCAATTTTCTTGGGGAGCTAATAGGCTGTGACAGGAGATGGAGCTAGCAAGCAGCAGGCGGCTTCAGAAAAGACAAATTGCATCTCTGCCACCTAACTGGGCAATCTACAAAGACAGAGTTTATAGCTTTGTAGTATTATTGGGCCCCATGCTAACAGCAAATCATTCAAGCTGCTATCTGAATTTCATATTCTTTTCCTTCTGAATTTGTTATCACCACATATCACCTTGTAGCACTTTTTCTACAAATGACAGTTAAACACAGATCATGTATGATTACTAGTTTAACTGCCTTTTAACTAGACAAGCCTTGCTAAATGCTATTCACACTCACGAGAAACATACAGTCTCACTGTCAAACCCAGTGATATTTTTGATTATTTTAATACTTGTCAAGGTACAACACAGATGCCTAGAGAAAGAAATTGATTTGTAAGCTAAATTCAAATGAATCACACAGTGCAAATTATGGAAGCATTTAAGAAAGCCACTAACTACAGCGAGCATATCTGTTGTCGTAAGAAAGTCCCACTGATCATAAACAATACAGAATGAAAGCATAAAAAAAAACCCAAACAAACTCAAATATGACCAGTAACTTCTCCCTCTACTCTAGCAGTGATTGAAACCTAAAACATTAAACTGAGCAGTCTCTGATCAGTTTAAAGCCTTCCATTCAACCATTTTCTTTACAGATTTTAAATTATTTATGTTTAGTAAAACTAGTAAAGTTCTAAGCATGTATCACCATATCCACATTTATAGAAATTAAATTGACTTAAAGCTTCTCATCCTCACCTAAGACATAAAAAAAAAAATCATGAATTAAAGAAAATTATTTAAAGGCACATAAAACTAGCAACTACTGTAAGTTATATCTGTCGCTGTACTTCCCCTTACTATTACAGCAAACCCAGGGGATAAATACTGTAAACACATTCTATTACAGAATACTGTATTTCTGTATGTTTTTCTTCAAAATACAGAAGAAAAAGTTTCTAAAGGCATGGAGATTATTAAAACCAGGCAACAATGAACTAATGAAATTATTATAATTAGCAAAATTTGCCAGGTTAATATTTTCCCCTCCCCTCCAACAAGAATAAATTAGGTAGAGTAGAAACAATCCCATCTAAATTATTGCTATCCACTGGGAGACAAAATTAGTAGTGAGATGTATAAAACTTTACTATAATTCAACCCTAAGGATATTTTTTAATTACTTAAGTAATGAAAAAATGTAAAATTCCAGTGGACAAAGTATTGAAATATTCTAACATGCATTTTTAAACTCTCACATTTAAAACACTTATCAGTAATATCCCCATTTAATATTTGTGGTTTTTAATAAGTTACAGCTTGATAAAATACTGAAGAACCCAGCAGTATTATAAATAGAGTTCCAGGTCAATAACTCACTCAACAAAGAAGAGTGTCTACATAAAATTAAAAAGCTATGAAAACCATTCAAAAACCAGAAGTATTTCCTTAAACAGATTCACTGACAAAAATGACAAGAGTATCAGGACTTAAGAATCTGGAATTTAACAAATGAAAAATTAATGATTTCTCTATACTGGTCTATAAGCTTCTTGAAGTACACATTCAAAAACTTAATTATATCATAGATTAGTGAATATTCACTCAACTGCTGTCAGAAATACACACCTCAAAGAATGAACAACCAGAAAGACAGAAAAAGGTAGAAGAATTATGTATGTATAATGCATCAAAGCATCTCTAGGGGACTAATACATATTCAGGAGGAAAAATAGGGGAGCACAGTAGTAAACTGGTCCCTGTATGAAAAGGAAACTTATGCCAGGAAATAAATTTAATTTGGCCACAGAGGTTGTATCACTCCAAAGTTGCATGCATGCCATGCTAAGCAAATACCAAACTGACATTAAGGTCATCTACATACTGAACAGCAGTGTTCGGGTAATTAACCAACAATCAAAAATACTCTG
This sequence comes from Urocolius indicus, assembly GCA_013401255.1. NCBI lineage: Eukaryota > Metazoa > Chordata > Aves > Coliiformes > Coliidae > Urocolius > Urocolius indicus. Next base: position 81,891 of record WBNH01011840.1, read on the forward strand.
AATTTGCAAAGTCATCAGATTGTATATTTATTTGAAATCTAATTAAGAAAATATTCAAGTCCAGTTGCAAAAAATAACAATAGCTGATTACCTTTTAAGAATAAAGTGAACCTTCGATGCTTTCCAAAACATCTTTCTACAGCAAACCACAAATAAGAGTTACTAGCTTATCATAATTGCAGCCAATTTTTAAAGTAACGGGTAATCCACTGTGGATTGCTGTAAGGAAGCGAGACAAAGACTGTGAAATGAACAGATGGATTTTATTTTAAACAAATTAGGCTCTCTACCAAGAAAGTAACAAGCGATTTCTAAGTTTCCCAAAGCTATGGGTTAACTTCCAATTATGACCCCTTCATTCTGCTTGTTACTGCCATTAAAATTAGTCCTTGAAGGAAAATTAGCATTTATTATTTGCAGTTACAAGCTATCATCTACATTTTCTATGCTAATGACAGAGTATACAGAGGGATAATGATAACAGTATGTTTGATTACTTAATCTCCAAACTATGCATTACCTCCACTTCTAACTCATTCTTGGCAGAAAAAACTGAAATGAGGTTCAAGAGATACTACACCTTTGTACTGTGAACACAAGAAAGACAATCCTTGCCATGATCTACGCAATACTCCTTGCAGCATCTCTTCTGTGAGTCAACATAACCTTACTGTGGGCAAAGTCACATGCGCAATATTAGGAGAGGAAAGATCGCAAAATCTAAGTTTCGGTGAGTCAACTACATCAACCAGCAACTTCACAAACAACAGAAGTATGCAACAATGCTGCTATCTTATCTCTGGGTGCTTGCTTTAGTCAAGGGAAATTATTACAATACACACTGGCTGATTTAATCTGTGCAGCTACCCACTAAAAGATTCAATCAGATTTTCCTGCAATATGCAGAGCAGGCTTGTTAGCGTAAAAATTCTTAGCAATGCATGATCCAGAAAGGGTACAGCATGTTGTTCAGCTTCTAGAAAAGAACTTTGGGACTTGGTAAAAAGAAATATGGGGGGAAAAAAACGAAGCAAAAATCTGTTCAGATTTGAAAATGATAACTAATATTGGTCCCATATCACCATTTATTTGGGTATTCAGTTTTCTGAGAATTGCATTTTAGCTCCAAGGAAACAAAATCCAGATCTTTCAAGAATTAATATATTACAGAATCAAGAAGTTCTTTTTGTTTTGAGACACAGCGTTTTTAAGAACATACTCTGAAAACAATTATTCTTCTCATTTCCCTGTGTTTTCTTGTATTCGATTTATAGATCTAATTATATTTGAAAAATATATAATAAACAAAGAAAAAAACACCACACCCATGTGCTTAAAGCATGTTCAAAGCAGTTTCTCCTGTTTTAGAAAATGTTTGAGTGTTTCAGCTCTCCTATACAGTTGAACAGAATCTGTAAGTAAACGTCTCAGAAATGTCAGTAAACTAGACCCACAGGGCAGATTTTTAAGCACTCAGTTCCTACATGTCTGGTTTCCCTAGCAAAATCTACCACACTGCACTAAGCACTTAAGCTGCAATGGGACATCTGGGAGCATGTTGTAGAAAATGGGATTATCAATTGCTGGCAAGCTGATGTTGAGCTACAAAAATATTAGGTAATAGGAAATGTTGAGAACTGGCTGTGATTTAACACTCTTTCCTCTTAGGATTAGACAACTGCTTATGGATGTCAAAGAAATGTGCACTTCCAATTCTAAGACACAGCTCAGGTGTGCTTAAATTACTATGAAGAAACATCTGAAGAACTTTATGGAGAAACAGAACTCAGTGAAATTGCACACTGCAATGTCATCCAAGGTAAATTTTGTATTTCACACATTAAGCTACCACTGAGAAGTATGTGTACATATGTTTCTGTTCTCCCTCATCCCTCTGTTTATTTCCTGCCATAAAATCACTCTTTTATTCTGGTGTTATCAGATCCTGAGCTGCTCATCTTCCCTATTTTGTAACAAAAAGATCTCTCCGCAGGAATACCCTTCAAAGAGACAGCACAGTTGAAGCCAGTCCAGCTTTTCCCGGTGAAGTGGTTTAAACACCTTATCAGTAGTACGAAATCTGAATTCATTACTGTTCCTTAGCCTGAAAACATTAAAATCCACCCTTCTTAACCACTAGAATGGTGGAACTTCCCCATCAACTTGAAATTGCACCAGTATCATAGATAATATGTACTACTATAAATAGATTACATGATCCCACAGGCTCATAAGCAGGGCATTCTTCCCCCACAAAAAATCAAAACAAAAAAACAAAAAAAAAACCTCTACCAGTCAACTAATCAAACTATCAATTTGTCAATCTGAGACTAAGTTATGATGCTTCTAAAAATTCTACTTGCATCACCAATGCAAAGATGTGACAAAAAAATTATGGTCAGTCATCTATACACAAAAATATGCATGTGACTACAAGACAGATTCTACTTTGATGTTTATATTTTAAAATAGCACTATTATTTTAACAGTCTATGAATTTCATATTCATTTGGTGCTCCCCTTTAAAGAAAAAAAAGCTTTTGAAACATCAAATGAATTTACAAGAATTAATGCAGGTGAAAACTCACTCTCAAGGACCAGTGGCTTGTGGCTTGATGTGTAGAACTATCTTTGCTCAGAAGTATAACAAAAAAGAGGTACTCTGACACATTGACAAATGCATTGTGTGGAATAACAACACGATTTTCTGCACAATTGATTTATAAAAGTTATACCTAGTGCACAGATACAAAATATACACACTAGAGCCAGAAAAAGATTTTGCTCATTTGAATTGATATTGCCAGAAATCTCCTCTTCATCAATTATTGTTTGCATTGACATCCAATATGTTGTTTGCAAGGACTCCCTGCTTATGTCTGGCACTAGTGTTTGCCCAAGTGGCATTCAGACACTGCTGAATACTGAGGGGCACTCTGAAAACAAAAGCTGTCCCAGAAAGAGGTTAATCAAAGGAATATTTTAGGATTGTAATTAAATTGAACAAAAAAAACCCCAAAAAACCAAACAAAACATTAGTTATCTATATCATAGGTACTGCAGTACCTTCATGTGCTTTTCAAAGCGCCCTGTTATTGCTGGTTTGGGTTGGACTGCTTTTTCATTCAATATGCAATTACTTCCACCCACCACTTTACAAAAAACTATAAAAACTTAAAGAAGTTTTAGCTCTAAAAGTTTTAAAACTTGCAGATAATAGTGTGGACAGATATGCCAAGATTTTACCAAATGTATCTTCTCATTCAAAATTATATCTGCTGATAGAAGGAACTTCACTGTTTGACAAATGAAAAAACCCAAATGTTTCATAAAGTCTAAAAGAAACCTGAAATAAAAAAATTGAGACAATTACTGTATGATGCATCCCCACATTTCCAGACATAAGTCTTAACATAATTCTGACTGGGGAATAAGAAAAGAAGTAATTCCTTAATTACAACCAAGTAACACATGGTACAAATACTATTAAGTATGCATTAAAATGTCAAATTCCATAACTGCTCTGACTAACCGTGCATTCTAGAACCTAGTAAGAAAAGGCAAGATGTTTCATGGGGTTTTTTTTTAACATTATGGTTTAGAACCTCCTAAATGCCAAGAATATGGTCTTACTAACAACCATTATGTCATGAGTTCTACTGGATCCATTATTATAAACGTGTTACAATTTTTTAGAAGTTACACTAACATGTTAGAATATTGGTTCCTCTGATATCAACTTTTAAGAAAGTCAGAGTCAGGAGTTCAGAAAAACTTCAGTCAGCATAAAACAGGGTCAGCATAAAAATTAAGTAACCTATTATTTAGTCTTTCTAAAGACCTTCCCTTATTAAAATGGCACAGCACAGTATTTCTCTGCAGCATATGTAATTATTTCTTTCAAAAGTCTGACGATTCTGCTTTTTGCCCTACTATGTGTGAAAGGAATACATCACATAAGCCAGTCTCTAATTTTCATACAGATAGAAAGTTCACAAGGTAGCAACAAAGATATAGATACACATAATTTTAAATGTCTATGAAATTATCCTAAATGGTTAATATTTTACATTCCAAATGTAAAGTTAACATATTAAGGTTATTACAATGTTAGGTGCTACCAAATAGTTTCAATGAAATGGTCATGTAAATTGAAAAGAAAACTGATTTGTCTTCAGACTGGAAACTGAGAGAAAACTTGCCCCCAGATGAGAAATTCCATATCCAGTCAATGCATCTGTCAGTCAAACTTGTTTCTTCCTAGTTGCATGACTTCGAAAGAGCAGGGATGTGGGTCATAGTCAAATGCTAGCAAAATGAGAGAATAGCTCTTCACAGATAAGTCTTAACCTGTCTGCCACTTTGTGTAATTTGAATTACCTGTCAAAGACATCTCTCTGTTCACCTGTACTCTCCATTAGCAACAGTAATTCTAATTAAATTACAGAAAGTAAGAAATGTATGGCCCTCACTGGTGCAATAAGTTAGATGTGTCTAGCACACAGTGTACAACTCATTAATCTGAAAAAATATAGTTAGATTAAAATGTTCCCATTGTCTCCTCATCCATTTCTCTTGAGTACACCAAGAAAATTTGATTTGAAGATGCACAGCTTTGGTAACTGGCTGCTTAGCATGGCTCTTCACAGATGTCACACACTGACGTAACAGTGGAAAGGACTCAAAGATTGCTCAGTACGAATACATAGGTCCTATAGGCCTGTGTAACATAGGACACTCAGGAAAATTAATTTTAATTAATTTGTACAGTGGATGAGTTAAAAATAAAAATATTCCTTTGTCAATATTCTCACAAGACATAATGAAGCGAGTTTAATTTAGTTTAGGTTAGTTCACTTCACTTGCAGCTCTGCAATTATTTAACATAGTTTAAAGTCATCCCCAGTAAAACTCACTTTTGGTAATTTAATTAAATTTACCTGAGTATTTAAGTATACACTATACATTAAAAATGAAATGGTCATTAACTACCACTTCTCTGTAAAACACAAAAGATGGAATTTATCTAGCTTTGTTTAACCATAGATATCCTTAGTTAAATGAATAAAAGTTCTGATGTACTTAGTTGAAATGTAATCTTGCATGAATTCTGTTCAGCTGAGGGAGAGAAGAAATTCACCTCGTTTTCTGAAGAAATGACCAAAGGAGTTATGAGCAGGCACATATTACTGTATCTGCTAAAGAACATGTCCATGAAACACCAGAATAAACTTAAAATAAACTGCACAACTTCATGAAATGTTCAATTTTTATATTTATACTATAATTAGTACAAAATTGCCTTTTAAGTTTTCTGCAGCACAAGACAGTATCTACAGGACTTGATATCCTAATATGTCAAAACAACTACTTTGAAGTATGGTAAAGGAATCTAGGAAGAGTTTTATAAAGAATAAGACACCATTTTCAAACTATACATAGTGTTTGCTTTTGCTTCTAAAAAGGTACTTAATATCCCCAAAAGGTTTTTAATTTTAAATAAGCAGGGTGGGTAGGGAGGGGGCAGGGGTTGGGGAAGACTGGTTGTTGGTACTAAAGCCTTTACTGTAATAAACTAAATATATTTACAATTTATACAAATGTTTGACCTTGAACAAAAATACAAAAACATATCACAAGATGCAAAACTAAGAAACAAGTTCATCTGAAACATCACTGCTCTACACAGGACAGAATGCAACTTGAACTGCAAGGAACAGAAAGGTATTTATCCCCCATATTCAGGCAAGAGAACAATTTGCATGAGGTCACAAAGAAAGGAAAAAATAAAAGGCTCCAACATTCTTCAGTAGCCTTGGCTTTTAGAAACTGTCAAAAACCTAGGCTACATCTGTCCATCTTGTCTCTGTGTTCCATTTGGTCCATGTAGCCAATAATTAGTTGCTGGATGTTGCCTTCTAGAATAATCGTAGTAGTTTCACGGCAAGGTCTGGAAACTCAAATACTTTTGTTCCTTTTTAAAAGGCAAAACCTTTCTACTTCTACCATTAAAAACAATTTTGGCCCAGTTCAACTTCTACAAGTTTTATCCCCAACATATTTTTCAGTAGATAACTTCATAGACTGTAGCCTTTTTGTCTCCAGAGCCAGTGACTATGTACTTATCATCCACAGAGATGTCACAGCTAAGCACTGACGAAGATTCTTTGGACTAGAAGAAAAATAGAAACATATTACATCATTTAAAAAAAAGTCTGTTACCCTCATCTGAGCATCCCATAGGCTGAAGATATCTGAGCTCACTCTTGTGACTCTGGGTGTTCTAGTTTTTGTTTAAAAGCATTATCTTCCTCACCTGGAAGATACTGGCTCCATAAGGAGTTCTCCATGCATTAAGAAGGTTATCTTTCCCAGTACTCACAAACCATTTACCTAGAATATAAAAGAGAAATACAAAAGCATATGAAACAGACATCTGATGGATTTTGGGTTTTCAGCTTGCATCTATGTAATCTGTTATCTAACTACCATTCTAGAAGTTCTCACTGCTAACCAACACAGTGCACTTGCTTACAATCAATGTGGACACTCATGCTTTTAGGGTGTGCTACATACTAGGAAATCCCTAGACTATGTAAGTAGAAATAGCTTTTTACACAAAACTCAATCCTCACAGCAGCCTTTAGACAAATTAATGGTTGTTTGTATATAAGTATGTTTGAATTCATAAAGCAGAGATACTAATAACATAAGAAATCGAGATAGTAAATAAATTTTGATTACCAAATTAGCTAATGTCATAACTAATGAAGAACATTAGAGTCCTGACCTCCAGTTCTGTGTACAGGGTAACTTACCACAGTAAGCAAACTTGAGTGACAATACACAACTCTCATGAAGGTGCAGTTGATATTTGTCTGGTTTATTCACATGTAGCACTTCTACATTGCTGCTCTCCATTCCCACAGCTAGCCATTCACCAGTAGGACAATAACCAAGGGAAAATATCTGAAAATTGAACCACATTTGCACTTTCATTTTTTTCCTACAGATATCCTTTTTAATTCTTCTTACAGTGGTTTAATGTAATTAATTAATGAAGACAGGGAAAGAGACAGATGGAGAGAGAAGGGTCAAATAAAATGTACACAGTTCAACAGCAAGACTGACGTTCAAAACTCCAAGTGACTAAGTAATCTTTATTCTTATCTAATAAAACAGAAAAATAAGAAAAGAGAGTACTGTTAGGCTCTCATTTTGTTCTGGAAGCTAAACATACAAAAGATAAAAAATATTGTGCTGTGAGCAGCCAATAGAAAAAGAGGGAACAATCTCCCAGTTGCACTGTGTTCAGTCTCAGCTTCCATTCTACAAGTTTCCCTCCAACCACAAACCCCCACAAACTGTAAGAAAATCCAGTTACCTGTGATGTGAAGTCATGCTGTTGTAGCTGTCTCCCCTCTCTCAAGTCCCAGGATCTGACTGTGTTATCTAAACCTCCTGTCCAGAGCTTGGTACCATCATTAGAAATGTCAATACAGCTGGCTCCATCTGTGTGGCCCTGGAATTGCCTGATAAAATAAACCAGATTGAATAATGATTTCCTGCCAGAGCTCAAGGTAAACACAGTTGTGGTGTTAGTTTTGGACTCTTTGTGTGTGTGTGTGTCATCTCTTCTGTGTCTGCTGATGGGCAAAAATCATCTCCTCCCTTTTAGGGAGCATAAAATACAACAGCATTACATTCTCCAGGTGTGAGGGAGATGAATTGCATCACGACTAGATGAATTAAGTCAAATATTTCCTATCGGATTTTGAAAAGCAAAATAAAGCAGCTTGTATTGTTACAGTACAGTAACTACAGTTAAAAGCACTACGAGCAACTCAGATTAAAACTAGTACTCAGGGAACAAAACTCTGGTTACAGGAAACCATTTCTGTATTTTGCTTTGGCCGCAAGTAACGATGAAAAATAGTAAGTAAAGATATTAATAAGAGAGGATCCAGAGAGACAGGGATCCAGACAAGGATCTAGACAGCTAAATACAGGCCTTGATGAGTGAGCAAAGTTGCATTCCCTACTGCAAGTGATTATAAAAGTCTAAATGGTGCAGTTTGTTTTAAGATATTTTCATTAGTAATTCTCAGCTTTCAGCAATCAGAAGGTCATCTCAAGTTTTCCTTAATCCTTTGAAAAATGCATTCTGAGACTCCTACACTTTTCATCAGCAATTAGCTTTAGCAAAGTCCTATGCCTCAATGTGAAAGGTGATGAGTGGGGGCAAAAAGACAGCTAACTTGGGAATGAAGAGGATGAATCACCAAGAGCTGCAGAAAGTTCACGTGGTACATTTTGTTTTGTAGCCTTAGCCTCCAAATTCCACGTGTTATCAATTAGTAAGATTATCTGTCAAGTGGCGGGAACATCTACAGCAAACATTCAAAAGCAAGAGTGTCATAGATGAAGAGAGTGTACCTTTATAGAGACTACGTATGCATAGGGCAAACTGAAGATGTCATGTAACTAAAAATTTTTGTTGACCTAGAAGTTCAACAGAAAGTAAAATTTGCATGCACATTAATGTGACTCTATGCATATAGATTTAGGCTAACTAATGACACACAGGAAATTTAATTGAAGCACAGAAGAATAAGCAGATTCGTCAGTGTTTGTGTTTGGAATTTCTGAAATATCGTGGCCTTTCTCAAATAAGGCTTTTTTAATCAGCACTTTGGCAAGCGTGAACCAAAATTTATCTTCCAGTAAACCACACAGCTATTTGCTATGAGCCACTTCACACATGGCTCCATCTTTCTTTCTCTGTCCTAGAACTAATGATGAATATTGATCTGACAGATACTTCAATCTTCTAGTAATATATTCATTCAAAGGTTTAACAAAAGATTTCAAAAGTAATTTATGTGGCAATCCACTTATTACATTCTTTGCAATGCATTCTACAAGTTTCAGAGAGCAAATTCCCCCTAAAAACTCAAACATTTTTCTTCTCATGAATGACCAAACACCAGTCCTTACTCATTTCCTAAGGAACTGAGTGGATTCACATTTTCAACCACTTTTGTAAGATTAATTTTATCACTTATCATCACTAAATACGAACTGAAAATTCACTTTATTAAGGTCAAACAAACAACCCTCAAAAAGTTCCCTAAAAGGCATGTTCAGTATACATCAAACACAAACCAGCAGAAATACTGGTTATAGAAACCTGCAGACACATCCCATGTAACCAAAATGAACAGGAACTTCAACACTGACTACAGTAGGTTAAGGACCAATCTCTTTAAGCCCTGAAAGCACCTCTTCCAAGATGAGGCTGAAGCCACCAAAACTAGTTTCTGCCCAGCTCAGGTGCAAGCTGCATTCTTTGGATATCAAATATTGTTTACTTTTAACTGTCATGAACCACTATTCAGGTAGATGAATATTTATGTATCTGTCCAAAAACAGCTTCTACTACAGTTTCCTGTAAATAGGCAATGACTCACCTGACCAATGTCTGATTGTGCAGATCCCACACTGCTATATTCCCATCACTGCAGCAGGAAAAGCACACCTTGGAATCAGGGCTGATAGCCAGAGCATAGCAGGCAGGGGCTGAGGATGTCAGCTCTGCTTTTATACGTGGAGTCGGTGCTGCCAGGTCCCATATAGATAATGTGCTGGCTTCTCCCCCAACTATTAGGGTGCATCCATCAGGCAGCAACTTACAAGAGCGGATGTAGTTATCTCTGTTCTGTACAACACAAATCACCTCAGTTATGTTAATATATGCCTGCCAATAATGACCATTAATATGATTTTGACTGCATCCAGGTTTTAAACAGTATACTATTTTTTCCATTACCAAAGTACTGAAAAGGCAGTAGCAGATCTTAAAAGGTTTCAAACACCTATATTTCATCGCTAACCAGAGACTGTAGCTGCAGAAATTAACTGCAGGCTCTTGTTGCCAGAGTCTACTCTGTTTTAAACCTGATGAATGACAAGTCTTCTGTCTCTTTATGCAATAACAGAGATGAAGTAAGCTTGCATTTCTGTAAGTGCACTCCATCAGGCAAGGTCACCATGAAAAGAAGTATTAAAGTAAATGACCTTTCATTTGGCGTTTAGACAACCCTATAGGAGAAAATGCAGCTCAAGTCTCATATCTTTCTTTCAAATACTATTTTGCATTCAACGTTTTAAAGTTAAGCTATTATGTATTTCCTTACTGGTCCTGGATTTATGCTGCTCCTTCTTTGTTCACAATGATTCTTATCACACTTATATTATTAGTTTCACATTTGTTATACTGTTGCTGATTAAGGTATTACAGGGAATTTAAAGGTGGAAAACACTTCAACCTTCACTTTTTTTACAATCCTGCCTCTTTAAGTGTTTTGGATACCCATTTCTCCTAACAGCTGTCAAATTAACATAACTGTTCTTTATGAAATGGAGGGTTAAAATCTTTAATTCAAAACAAAGAAACTGCTGCAAATACTAATCAACAGCATTCCTATGATGACCTCTATTTTTATTTTATTTTAATTCACAGCAAAGGAGCAGTAAGTATTGCAGTGGAAATGTCGGCTTACTCAGATACTACTGCTCTGTAACTAAAACATGGGCAGCTAGGACACATCCAGACACATATCTGACACAGAATAGAATATAAAATCAGCAACACTTTCACTACGAGACAACTAACATAAGAGTAACAGTATACAAAGCATAAAGGCTAAAAAAAACAAACCACAAAAATATTCACAAACCAAACCAAATATCCCACCACATTTAATCAGATCAACATTGAAACTAGAATTATTTTCATTCAGAACACATATTACTATGCTGTTTTCCGTTGAGTCTTCTCAGTTACCATTTCACAAACATCTATACTGCTTCTAACATCGGAGAAGCATCTTCTATTGAGATCTTAACTTTTCTGAGTTAGCTTTTCAGCCACGTACATGACTGTTCTCAATCACTTTTGTATCCTGCAGATATGCAGGGAAAAAAAAAAATCTAAACCAAAATACGCAACTTGTGGATCACCAACAAAAGCATAGTGAGACTTAAAAGTGACCTTAGTACCTCATCACATCATTTCACTGTGTGGTTGTTACTCTCTTAGGAAAAAAACCAACCAACCAACCAAACAAACAAAAAAAAAAAACAAAAAAACAAAAAAAAAGAAGTTGTCAAGTTGTCAGTCTTGCTGTGAGTGAAACACCCAGGGAGGTTCTAGGCAGTCCTGCCTTAAGTCTGGCTACATTCCTTTTAAATTCATGCACAAACTGAAAGGAAAAAGAAAATTATCAAGTACACTCTACTCAGAAATCTTATGTTATTTCATCTTTAATGATGATATTTACCCCTAAAACAAACCAGCATTTTTCTCCATAATTCCACCTGTTATGTGTAAAAAAAAAAAGCCAACAAGCTTAATACCTAAGGCTGGAAATAGAATTGCCTGCTATTTCCTTGTAACAAGAACAAAATTCAGACAAATACAACTATTTCCTTATGAGTCTCCAAGGAAAAGCTGCCCTTGTGCACAAGTTCTTGTTCACCTACCAGGCAGTCCAGCTGAGAAACAGGGCTCTTGTTGCCAGGCTGGCTGATGTCCCAGACTTTGACGCAGCCCTTCCCACCCGTGTACACATGTCTCGTGGGGTTGCTGATGGTAACTGCACACACAACTTCCCCGTGGTTCAGAGTGTTGATTTGACGGGCATGGCGAGGGATTCCTGGACCAATGAGGGCATCAGGAGGGAAAGGAACTGGCTGCATCTGACCATCTGCAGTAACGTGAAAGGAGTAGGCTCTTTTGGCAAAGGGAAAGAAGAGAAAAGACAACAACAACAAAAAAAAATCAGCCAGTTACAGTGCCAAAAGATATGAAAAACAGTATTTTTTTTTCTCTGCCAAGATTTTCTTGTGAAAATCAGAGCTACATTGCCAAGTAATACAGGCACATGAAACCTCAGAGAGAGACAAGGATTCACGATAGATATCTTTAGCTTGCCTCATCTAAAGTATTTGTGCAGTGGGGAGGCACGTTAAATTCCACTCTTAACTCTAGGGACCAAGGTCATAGCTGCTATTCCTCAGACACCAGGATAATGAAAAAAATCTTTCATTCTCTGGTTTCCAGCCAGCAGTTCCAAGTCTCAGCACCACAAGTCCTGCAGCAGCAATCCCTCACTAGGCACCAATCTTTCATCCTTCTTCTGTGTGGCTCACACCTGTTACCTTGCAGTAACACTAGCCAAAGTAAAAATTCTGTTCCGTTTCCACACCACATCAGCACCAGCTGTGCTCACAGGCCTCTCTTTCAGCTGGAGTGGTTTTGCAAACCTTTTGTCAGAAAGCTGATACTATCTTCTCATAATTATGTCTTCTTGAATAAGTATTTTGGAAAAGTTAAAAGGCTCTGTTTCCCAGGTAGTTTTGGCACTTCTCACCTTCTATTTGTATTCAGTGCATTATTTCAAGCATATTGAAACTGAGGGTTACGGAAGTGAATCCCAGCATTGAATACAGACACCTCTCCTTGGGGAAAACACACAAAATTATTCCTTCATGTTCACTCTAATGTCTGAAGTCAGCTCTACCCAAGGACCAAGGAACAAACAGCGCCAAATAAAGGTTTCAAGTGCAGGAGGTTTTCTTCTTTGTTTTAAATAATAATGAAAACACTACTACAAAAGGCTGCTTTCTGTTAAACTAGAGAGCTCCTTTTTTGCTGCTTCTGTTTTAAGTATATCTATAGCTCACATGTTTTATGCTGTCATTACAGTAACGAGATTCTTCAAGAGGCCAAAGTAGATAAAATATGGTGAGATATGAGTATCATTTTCCTTACTAATGACCTACTGTGTTCCCTAGTGATATTTTTATTTTTTTAATATATTCGTGTGTTCAGAATTCTTTTCCAGATGTATCTTTTCCTTTAGAAATCTTCATTCACTGCAGATGAAGTATTAGTATTGCATCCCTCAAACTGCAAGACCTAGCAATAGATATTTAATCTTCTATTTTGTGCTCTGAGCTTGTATTTTCAAAGTATTTTATTACGTTTCCAAGCATTGCACAGTTTGAAAGGAAGGAACAAGCAAGATGCCTGGATCTGTAACAGACATAGCAAAGCTACTGAATACGCCCAGAGGCAGAGCAGAAGATACTCATTTTAAAAGGATCGAGAAGTGGGGAGGCAAAAGAACTCTAGAGGTCTTTCACACAAAAGGTAACAGTGGAAAAATATTCCATGCAATATCACAGTTTTCACAGGAGAAAAGGCTGAAAACTGGTTCACAGTAACCGCTAATAAACAAAGAAGAAATTAATAGTGCATGTACATGCAATTCCTGTACTTCATTCATGTGTCGTGGTCACACACGAGTCAAATGCCTGCTCCGAGAATACACAGAAGAGAAGAACAAGCGAGTACAAAAGATGACAAATCTTTTGTCATGGAAACATCAGAAATGAGAAATGTGAGGTAAGAAAGGAAGTGCAAAGTTCACTCCCTTACATGTATACAAGATGCATAGTACAGGAAATGTTTTTCTTCCCAAGAGAACATTTCTCTTTTTTTTTTTTTTTTGTATGAAGAATCACAGTAATAATGAACAATCTGTATAATTTCTGTGAAGAGATTGTCTCAAAGCAGTTACTCAATAAAGAGATGAGACACTGGATGGGAAAGGAAGCAGTACAAGACTGGCAACAAGATTGCTCGAGGCTGAACACCAGGTACAGAATCCAACTAAAAGCATTACAGCACTTAGGAGGCTGAAAAGCTGGGCTCCATCCTGGGCTCCAGACCGAAGTCAGTTGCAGAACATTTGTTAGCAGTAAGAGTACACAGAACTGCACAACTTCGAAGTCTCAACCTACCCTTGTTTTTAGCATGGACAGAAGAAAAAGAATTAAGCAAGCACTAAGCAAATTCTCCCAGCAAGTTTAAGATGAATAATCTACTTGTACACTTTTTTTTTAAAAAAATGGAATGTTACAGAGTAAATGTTCTGCTCAATTCAAAATACCTACATAATTGCTGATGTGAAATTCTTCTGTCCATACACATGGACATATGCCTAGTTCTTGCTGAGATGTGGTGGGAGGAAAACAGTAGGAACGTTTTTCAGGTGCTTCAAGCATACTGTAGAGTTATGATGATTCTTCTGCTCTGAAAGACCAGACTTATGCGTGTGCTTGTAATGATGCAGAAATTTACCAGTATGCCCACATTTTAAGTGTGCTTATATAGATCATAAAACTGGAACACTAATATCTCTTTTTGTCATATGAGCAGGCATCTGCTTCCAAGACTTCAGTAAGACTGAGTCTGAAGGCTTAACAAGCAGACCAGTGATAGTTTCTTACAAGCCAAGACAGCTTTTTATACAGTGCAAGTTATCAGAAATCCATTGTATAAAGAAATGGCTACATATTGCCAAATCTTTCTGTCCCTGTCAAGATGAGGACATGAAAAAAGTAAAATGATCCCATTTGCTTGAAGACATGTGGCATGTCATACTAACATCACTACTGTCAGCACATTTATATCGTTTAGTAAATAGTATCTACTGGGCGTTAAGGTGTAACTTTTTATTACACATAGGTTTTATTTTGAAAAACTTGTATAATTTGCAAGACTGACATGCCCTAGACAATGAAAGCCTTTCCCTGGAGAAGAAACAGTATTGGAGACAGCAGTGCAAATGACTGTTTGCAGCTCAATTGATTTTGTCCTTGGCTACCTTCTGCATCAGGGGACCATGACAGAGGGCTTATTCTCTTACTTTTGAGGAGTATACTTCTAGTGCTACATCTACAAAGCTGTAGGTGTACTCACATCTGTTAATAAATAACTCAATTATCAATGCACTAGATATACTCACAGGCCTGTATTCTCAAAACTGGCAAGTATTTGGACTGTCTGACCTTAAGACTCAATATTTAGTAAAATTTGGTAAATTCCTGAGCTCTCCAAAGCTCAAAGTATTTATTGACAGGCACTTCTTGCCTATCCATCTTTCTCCTCAACAAACTGCTATTGATATCTGACTTCCGTAATACTGCAAAGATGTAATGTGCACTTTTGTCTTTTTATGACAATCTTTTAGAACTGAATGTGTACATCAGAAACTGCTGTTAGCTTCATGACCTTCATGGATCTCTAGTAACTACAGTGGACAAATAAAAAGTTCATACGCAATACAATATTCCATAAAACAAGCTAAGCATATATCAATATGCAATTATACACTTGCAATTAATTGTATAAAAAGCATAATGAAAAGTTTATGAAAAGAACAGTTACAAAACAAACTTGCATGCCTTTAATGTAGTGAAGAGTTTGGAGAAACAGTATACTGTCCCTTATGACTACATTCTTTGTGAATAACAGGAATATTCTTCTATCTATTGCATCTAAAGACTTCTGTCAAAAGCAGGACTGAAAACCTACAGAGCTCCTATACATTACAACACTGTGGGTAGTATTGATACAAATCAGTTTCTCAGCTTAAATCTGGTAATTACGGCCCTCCAATTTCCAAAGACGTATCAAATAAGTATATAGCAAGTAAGTACCATCTGACGTGCCAAAAAGAGTTCAGAATAATTAATTCACTGCTCAAGAACATGACAAATCAACTAAACTGCTTAACTGCCAGCTACTGTAAGTATTCAGATTGAAATAATGTATACAATTTTTGCCTACTTAAAGTACCATGACTCAAAAAAACCCCAAAGCTTTACCACTTCTCTCCAATCAAACAGAATTCCTTAACTAGTACAAAAATACCCAACTGTAAAACATAAAAGCAGACAATTCCTTTCACTAATGAGAGCATTTTACTTTCAGCTCTTTTTTATACTCCAGATTATTTTTGGTTGCAGTTATCACTGCAAACAGTAAATGTTCATGTCCAGTGTTTCATTACATAGGACAGAATGCCAAGAAACAAGGATGAAGGTATTTGTACACAAAATAAGATACAATCTTTAACTTTCACACATGTCATGAAATAAATCTATCCAGAGACACATGGGGGAAAACCTCAGCTTCTTGCTCTAGAATATATCAAAATTAGATTTTATTCAAAATATTCCTCATTCTATATTCACTTAAATGTGAAGATCAGGAGAAATTAAACCTTACTGATTTTTGCTAGCAATGCCAGAACAGTATACTATTCCTCCCTCCTGGCTTATAAATTGAAAGATTTAAGAATTACCACATGATATTTCCCTTCCTACTAAAATGAGAAACGTGTATTTTCAGCTCTTTCTGCTCTCCATGTTTAACACCTTATGCTTCAATTAAAATAATATTTGGAAAAAAAACAAAACAAAACAAAAAAACCCAATAAAACTGAGAAACACATTTGTCCTCAACATTACCAGTAATTTACAATTCTAGACACCAGAGAAGTAATACTATGGACAAAAACCTTAACACTGTGCTTGAAAATCTGTGTTCAATGCACAATTCAACTCTCAGGAAGTGTGGTTCACAAGAAATCATTAAGAACTTTGCTAGAAAGGCTATGCAAAGCCAAAAAAACATGATTAGAGCAACTCACCAAGAACTTATAGTCCAGAGCACAGTTACATGTATCAAACCAGAATGCAAGACTTATACACCACAAGTCTGTGTCCAAAATTAGTACTAATTTCCTGCCCCCAATCTAAGACAAAGATATGCATTGATCAAGTGATGGCTGAAGGCTATCTGGAAGGAAGAAACACCAATTTCCCTCAAACAAGAAAACCAACCAAAAAACCCACAATAAAAGCAGATGAGCTGCCTAAAAAAGAATAACCTACTGGTGGGAATCAACTTTGAAACCAAGAGTATGAAAACTGATTTTACACACATGTAAGTATGAAGTCCTTGTCAATAAAATTAACTTCCAAACTACAAGGAGCTGAAGAATTATGAAATCACATGCATACACCAAAATATCAAAATAATATGAAAAACCTGAAAAGCCTCGTAGGAAATTAAG
The DNA here is from genome assembly GCA_013401255.1 of Urocolius indicus. Lineage (NCBI taxonomy): Eukaryota > Metazoa > Chordata > Aves > Coliiformes > Coliidae > Urocolius > Urocolius indicus. The sequence continues at coordinate 98,882 of WBNH01011840.1, forward strand.
AAAAAAAAACAAAAACAACACCCCATAAATTGCTACCAAATGCAAACACTAGCTCATTTGTATAATTAAGAAATTGCTTAAGAATACCTAATTTCACAAGTACATCTATACCATTGCTAAAAATGTACCACTCTGCAAAGCTGGCAGTAAAAACTTACATTTAATCAAGTTACAAAACAAAGTAAGTGAAAGACAAGCTTTCCAGCCAACGGTCCCTTAAATAAAAAGCAGATAAGGTTCTTAAGAGGCTACTTATTTTTCAAGCAAATTAATCATTCAGAGATCTCATAATATACACAAATGTCATTCCTTTTGAAACAAAGGAACTTAAATTTTCTCCTGGAACCAGGAATAGGTGAAAATAACATGTCACAGCAGAGCCAGTGATAAAAATGTGCAGCCATGAGCATATACATATAGCTGGGTATTCCATAGCTCAGTCTGAAGATTCTCTGTATCACTTACAAGACTCAGCCTAGAACTCACATTCAGCATCTTAACTGCAACCTAGGAAAAGACAGATTTTGAAAATAAACCAAGAGTATTCCACCAGATTGATTTATATATATATATATATATAAATATGTGTGTGTGATAATAAAACTTCTCTACTTCGTACAGAAAATATACAAGATTTGCCTAATGTAGCTAAAAGACAGATACAAGATATTACAGGCAGCAGACAGCATCTAGCTAGCTGTAGCCAATCAAGACTAAAAGAAGAGATTTTTCTAAAGCTGTCACTGGAATAAAAACAATCAATTTATGGAATTTTAAGTTTGCCTCATTTACAATAAAATTAAGCAAAGAAGTCACTTTAGAGGGAATGACTCCAAGGAAGGTGACTACAAAAACTCAGTTATGGAACACACCAAATCAAGTGGAATGTAAGGAGCATGTAGGTGACCTACAAAGCAGTGCAAATAAAGTGCTGAAAACAGTAAATAAGATTTTTATGGAACTCTAAACCAGAGACTGTAATTTGGCTACAAAAATACAAAGACATAAAGTATAACAGCATACATGCACTGCTTTTGTGCCTGAAATCATGCAATAACTTGAATTGAGCCACAGAAAATATCTGAACAAAATAGGTTTTCGTAGCTTACAATTTAAAACATTGCCAGGTATTACTTAATGGAGTAAGACATTGAAAGTTTATGATTATACATGTCTAAAAGTAAAAATCTACAGCCACTCGATTATATGATCTCCAGAAATATTAATATAAGTATTCCAAATTCTACTGAAGTCAGCAAGAATGAGTCTGACCCTTAATAAAAGAATGTTTTGAGAACAAATCCTGTTCCTTACCGTACTAAATTTAAATATACCATCATCTGATACATAACAGCAACTCACTGAGCCCTCACTTCAGTAATCTTGTCAACATAACAACTTTTCTGTAAGCAAATTCCAAGATTTCACAGGTTTCTCACACTGCCAACAGCTAGCTAAGCCTGTTCTCAGAAGCAGGGTGTGTAACAACAGAAACAAATTCCGAATGGCTTTCCTAATATGTCTGCTGCTTTCCTACTGTTACGGGAGTCTGCATGACTGACATTACAGTGTATTACCAGTTAATAACAGGAGTTCAAAATGAAGGCAAATAGAAATATATTGCATAGAACTTCCAGCACACTGCATCTCCTAACTTTGACAGTATCCTAAAATTAATAGTTTTTGTATTTTTCCTGAAGCTGTAAAAAGAAAAATTAAACCAGGATAGATTGGTAAAGAAGACAGTATGTAACAGCAACACCCAGAAAAGGCAGTATGAAGCATTGATCTTCAAAATTATTTCCATACCTAGATAGAAAGAAACTACTCTTAAATGCAGCTTGCTTTTGAAAGAGGACAAGACCGAATGCCGAGCAAAGAACAAGTTCTAAGAGAGTGTTGAAAAAAAGTTATAATTCTCTCTGCTCAGCTCTGTCCAAGAAAACAGATTAGTCAAATTTGCAGTCTAATGCTATGTTTGTCCCTGCATAGGTAGTTGCTCTCGACTAGTTGTCCATAAATTTGTAAAAAATAATCACATTATTAAAGAGATCATTCCTGCTCACGACTCACTCTACCTCTAACAGTCTACAAAACACAAATTATTGAAAAAAAATAATTTATGTATGCTGTTTTGGAGAATTTATTTTATTGGAATATCAATAAATCCACAGCATCACAGAAGTATTTCATTTAGCCACCTCTTTATCAATAATTGCAACTTTTAAATAAAAGGCTGCTGTAGTGAAAGTTATCTTACACCCATGCACTACCTGCTTCATGACTACTTCATCATCCTTTTGCACAGCTCCTCCTACTCAAATGGTACAGAGTTTGCTCCATTATGCAAGGTATGTGTCAGTGGCTAAAATAATTGCATCAGATACCCACCATGATCAACAGTTGCAGAGTCAAGTATCAGGTAAGAAGTCTGCAAGTTTGCCCTATATATTTAAGTTTAGTACATTACAAAGTCTCATTTCAGTATGTTTTTATCTTGTGTGTTTTACTATTGCCTATTAGTTTTTTGTTCCTTTAATTTCTCTGAGAAAGGTGGAAATTAAAATCCTTAAAGTATACCTTCAACAGCTTTTCCTTAGAAATAGGTTTACGTACATCTGTTTTGGAATATGGTAACTACCATTTGAGAATTTATATGTTGCACCTCTTACAAAGAAAAGTCTACAATAATCTCTTGGGAACAAGCAGACATTAGCCCCTTTGTAATTCTTTTCACTGACACACAGTAACTTTATTCTCTATAGATATAACGGATATTACCAAAATACTAAAAGTTACTTACGGTTTTCCCCCAGGAATCCCTGCTAGATTTGGAGGGATTCCAGGTACTCTCATGTGAGGAGGAGGATCAAACCCAACCTGTCAGTGAAAAAGGAATTAATGTCACATTTGCAATTTCTCATTCAGCAAACCTCTCTTTTCTTCACCCCCAACATACTGTGCATTTAACCAAAATTTGGCCTTTACCCATAAGTGCCTGGTCCCTCATAAGAGGGGAAAATCAAGCCATTTTCGCTAGGCATGCTCCTGAAAGAAGTACTCATACGTGATCAGAAAACCAACAATGTATACTACACATTCACATAATCGAGCGTAACACAAATACCCCAGAATTAGCCCTGGAACTACAGTCCATGATGTACTGGCCCATAGCCATGCCAGTGCTCTCCAGCCTTGGGATAGCTAGTGCATAACCATGCAGCCACAGCTAGGATCTCTGCAGGGCTCCGTTCCGTGTCTGTGGGCACATCAGCTGAAAGGTCTCTCAGGAAGTTACACCACAAGGTGCTGGCAAATTTGGTCACAGTTTAAGCATACTCTTTTCTCTCTACCTACTGAAATTCCACTGAACTTTTATGTCCTCAATAAATGTGCATCAAATAACATAAACAGAAAATCAGACAGTTTTTCTTCTGAACCCTACAGCAGAGTTAAATTCTTAGTGCTTTAAGGAGTTCATTTGCTATTTAGAATTTCCACATTTTCACATAAAAGCACTGTTTACCATTTAAAAAATAAATAGTCACATTGACAAAAATATGAATATTAGAAGCTTAAGTCTAATCTTGCTAATTTACAATTAAGTTTGTCTATGCACAAAGCTGCCAACAAGCTCACAGTTTTCAGAATGAGGCCCCTAGGTTATTCTGCTCAACAGCAGCCGTAACAATTCTTCTCAATTTACTTACAACACGCACAACAGTAACTATTCATAACACACCTTGTCACAGATCTCCAAGATATGCACCAACCAATTTCTCATTTTGATTCCCACAATAAACAAAATACAAGAGCAGAGATGAAGATAAAAAGATTTCTAGTGGTCCAAGATTAATTTAGTATGTCTGTATGGAACACAAATCTGGTTTGGCAAGAGAAAAGCACATGTCCACAGCATCAGTTAAATATTTTGTAGCTACTAAAACAACCTTTTACTTAAAGAGTAATTTTGCTGCATTTAATAATCAGCCAAAGCACTGATGAAGGTGAAGACAAAAAGGAAATATACATAAATACAGACAGATTCTTTGGTTTTGAAGTGCAAATTTGTTTCTCCAGACATACTGCAAACTGAAACACATAGCAAGGCTCTTGGGCCTCCAGTGCTGTTGTAACTTGGGAATTCAACAGCATTAAATGAAGCACGTAGCTCTTTTCAGTGAACCTCGACCCATGCAACTGAGGCTGCATGCAAGGTGTGACCTACCATAGGAGATCTTCCATAGGCAACTACAGCAGCTGCAGCCGCAGCAGCACTCATCTGTGGTGACATATTGTGCAGACTGGCATAGGCTGCTCCTGGACTGGTTAACTCTCCATTCATGCCAGCATGAGGTACCATTCCAAATGGAGCAGGGTATGGTCCTGGCACTGCCAATGGTGTCCGCAAACCTGCAGCTACGGAATAATGAAAGTAAGCAGTGTTATTTACATATTCCTGCATACATGTAAGAAAAACAGCTTCTTTCCCCTAGAATACCTACTGTCCCCCTCTTGCATACATGCACTGTCAAGAAACATTGACATAATTTATCAGCACCACCCAATTCTTTTCACTTAGTTTAGTAAGATCTCCTGAAGTCTGAACTTGATATTTACTTCTAACAATCTCTTCTAGCATTAACTATTTCCAGTTCTGTAATATTTCCCTAATTATATTAATCTCTCCTTTGCCAAAATAAGCAGAATAGCTGACATACATAGTTTACACGGCTCATATCTGAAGCAAATATGCTGCAGCAGTCTAAATAGCAAAGGCAAACTTCCCTCTGCTTTCATCAAGATTTACACTGCAGCAAATATTAGTAGACTCAGACAAGAGCTGGAGAAGAGATTTCATCCAGAGTTAAGTACCATAAATTTCTGAGAAGTCTTTTTATACTGCATTCAGTCTCTGGATTATTTGCAAAAGTGATAAAAACAAAAGTAAACAAAAAAGGATAAGAGATAGAAAGATATTCAAACTCTCGATAATCCAAACATCTGCTTCTCATCAAGGCCTCTCGATAGCAAGGACAAAGCAATACATTTAGTTAACATTAGCACAGAACAACATATGTAAAACAAGATTAATTTTGGAATGATAAAAAATGTGAGGTAATGCATTACCAGCTTGGTTAACTAGAGGGTCCATTGTTGGAGGCTTGCCAAGGCCTGGACGAAGCCCTGGAGTTGCACTAGTGCCTGGGGTTGGCACATCACTTCGAGGAGTTGGTGTGCTGGATTTCAGAACAGGCGTACTGGCTTTTTCATGCTGTTATCATTAAACAAATTAAATGAGTATTATTTTTAATCCAGGCCATATTATACAATTTATCACAACAGCAGCTGGGATGCTGGGCTCCTACTATCTAGTCTCTCAGCCAATTTTCGTAAGTCCACACAATGCTGACAATATTAACTTCTGAGAAAGAAATGATGACCTTTTTGATTGCTGTCAAAATTAAAATAAGAAACATATAAAATTATTTTTCCATCTTCCATTGGCATGACAAAAAATGCCTGAGCTGATTTTTTTTTTACAGTATACATCACTAAATTATTTTAGCTCCAAATCATTGCTGTCTCAACTATCATTGGACACAGCAAATCTAAGTACAAAACCAAAACACCACCACAGCTGTCAGTATCAAAAAAAGATGACACAGAAGCTACAGAGAATCTGATCAAATTCTTTATGATACTGTAGGGAGTTTTTAAAGAATAAAAGCTTATTTAGAATTATCTAAAACCTGGAGAGCCTCCTTGTGATTATATACAGACTATGTTAAACCATAAGTATTGCTCAAGAAAAAATAAACAATGCTTAAGCAACTCTTCTACTTTGTAACAAATTTGCAAGTCTTTTGTCAGTAATGTAGGAAATAAAAGAAATTTTTAAAAAGTGGAAAATATTGCTGAGGAGGAAAAGTGAATAATATTATCAAAGTCTGGAAAAACAGTAATATACTTCAGCTTCCAATGTTTAAAGCCATGTACTTTTTGCCACAAGTAGCTGCAGGAATGGAGAGTCTGACTTTACAAGAAAGAGCAACACATATCTGGACAACAGATTGCTACCTACCAGACTCATTTCTTTGGATTTGAGGGAAGTGGAACTTCCTGAAGAGGCCGTAGATGCTGGGCTGCTAGAGGCATCTTTCTTCAGCAGGCGGGTTTTATCTATACCATTTTCACGTGGTGAATGATTGGGACTTGCCCTTGGGGAAGAAGGATCCTGAAACAATGGGAAGGGAAGAACAGCACAGAACAGTGTCACAGGGTGGTACACAAACACCACTAAGGTGTCTATGGAAAAAGACTAGAATAATTTAAGTAGTATGTTCAAATGACAAGACATTTTGTTATCGCTAAGAAAAAACAAAGCTGAAATCCCTTCATTAGAGATGTGAGTGCATATAGTAAACGATCTGTTTTTATTTTACACTACATATAGTGTAATCAGAAAGTGTTGCCAAGAATAAAAACTTGCATGTGCACTCCAGTACAAACTAAGGTAAGACGCACAACACACGATAAGAGAAAGGAAGACCAACAGTAACTGCAGTAAATTCTCACTTCCATGTATGTTTATCATGCACTGTCACTCATAAGAAACATCTAAATAATCTTTTAGGCCATACAAACCTTGCTCATTTCTATCTTCAGAGAAGAGATAAAGATGAATGCTTTCTTTATATGTCATAATATCTGTCACTTCTTCATAAATACCATCTGCAATTGCCTCGGTACTTCGGTACTTTAAATCCTGAAAAACCTGACACTGTCTCTCTTTCACTCTTCCAGAGGCACTCTCTGCATTTACTTTAACCTGAAATAGCCAGCCCAGCAAGCCACAATATCAGAGCTCTGCAGGTACTCCATGCTACTTTGGCTCATGAGAATAGCGGCAGTGAGCAGTCCTCACAAGTGAGCATTAAGTCTACTGACTGATTACTGAGCAGCTTCACTCCAAGTAGGGCTTCTGAAAGGATGACTAAAATCCCTAGTTGGATACGCATTTTCCTACTTAGCTGACATCATTTGGGCACTTGGAGCTGCTAAAGATCATTCTTTGTCAATTTTTCTCCCCATCTTGCTATGGTAGTCAGCCTTCCTAAATCCTATTGTATGAAATAAAAAGACAAAGAAGAGGAAAAGCTCATGCCATTACTTTGATGTCCTAGGAAAAAATGTGGCTACAATCTCTGGAAAAAAACTGAACTTGTTGACTTTATTCTGATTTCTGCTGAACTCATCCTAAAAAACCAAACATTTAAATAAATGGAAAATGCTGTCTTCAATGTAGGATGGTAAAATACTAGTAATTTTTCTTTTATCAAAAATGTTTTTAATAATACTCCCACAAGGGTAACACTCCTACAAGGTTAGATCTTTCTTTTGTGTTTGAAGACCACAGTTTGAAAACTTCAGCATTCCACCTGCATTTCATGAGAACTCTCTTCACTACAGAGCAGCTAAGAAGTGTCAGAACGTAACCGAGGAGGGAATGGACCTAGACAAAGCAGTAGAGGGAAAAGCTGAGAGGGCAACCAGGTAAAGCTCAGAGGAAGACATAGTAACTGCTGTACTAATAAAAAAGAAAAGTTGTGAATATTTTAACATATCCACACAGAGAATTCTTTTTCTTCTAACATCTAAATGCACTTCTCCTTTAAACCTTTGGGCAAATGTCAAGACTACAAAAATGAAAAAAGTTACCTCATTGGATACATCTACAACCAAGTTATCGTCACTCTTGTCCCCATCACTGTCCTATTAAAAATAAATAAATATAGTGTTCATTTCGATTAGTACATTAAGAGCCCAGAAAGACTACGCATCTACTCAGACATTTTTTTTTGTTTTTCCTAAACAAAAAGCAAACAGCCTTTCATTAACTTATTCACAACAGGGAAAACAATGAAAATAGGAGCAAAACACCATCTTTCTGCTTCAAAATAATAAAATTCAAATAAGGTAGAACTAGTTGACAGCTGGTGGTCTCAGCAACAGTTCAAAATGGTCCAAAATCCTTCTGTATTACCATAAAAAACAATGTTCTCTCTACTCTGTTCTGTTCATATGCTAATCTTACATGTTAATCTTATGGAAATTACTGCTTGTGCATACCTAAAAAAACAACACCTTAGAAAACTGAAGGGGTTTTTGACATTTCTTTGATGAATCAACTTCCTTGAAGTGATAGGACAATTTTTCTCCTTTTTCAGAAAGGAAAGTTTTGAAATGGAAAGTTCTGGAGAAGAAAAAGCTTCAGAACTGCCAAAGCATTTCAACATTTCTGCCCAACAATACCAAAATACTTTGACATTCCTAAACAGAAATATTTTATTGTGGCTTGTCAAGATGTATTTTGACTTTTTCCACATAAATTGTGTTCACCTGAGCTGCTCCAGTGCATCACAATAGCTGTTACTCAAGTGCCTCCTGGTCTCTGTCTCAAAAATAGGCTGGGGTACCCCTGTAGACAGATTCTATGATACACACTGGTCTAGTGATTTCTCAAGGGAGAGTCTTGACTCAAAAACATGCAAACAGAACATCAAGTGAATGACAAAACTTCAGATTTTTTTGTGTGGGCAATTTGACATTTCCAATAACAATACTTAAAGTGTCTAGGCAAACCAATCAGACATACAAGATAGCTAAAACTATTTCCTATCTCTTGCTTTCAGAGTGTCTGGGATATCACATCCAATACTGGCAGAATAAAGTAATCCACCAGTCCCTTCCTCTTATTTCAGGCATAAACGTTTAAAACAAAAAAATACCCCAAAACCCCAGCAGGCAGTTTCACATTCCTTCCCTTCTGCTTTAGCAGATGAATATTGCACCAAGAAATACAACATATTAGGGACTCAAGAGGGCAGGTGAAGACTGAATGGCGGCTCTATTTGCCACTCGGGAAGCTATCCAATCAATGGGAGCAAAATGAGAAGGAACAGGAAAGCTTCAGTCTCAGTTATCTGCCACGTCTTGAAAGTAAGAAGCAGCCAGAAGGCAAAAATAGGTTAGAATACATTTAAGCACGTGGGAGCACAGCAGGTGAGACACTTGTTCACCAGAAATACTGCACCTGGAGGGCAAAAATAGCTGCCAAGCAATGATTAAGTGCACTCCACTGACTGTCATCTTGAGAAATAAAAATTTACTGGAAATATCAAAGGCATCTCCTGTAGGTACTATTAATATCAGAAGATTCTCCTCACTAACAAATCCACAGGTGGAAACCATACAGGTCTTTACATGAAAAATAGTCAGAAGTAAATTAAAAATAAAAAAAAATCACTTTGCACCTTATTTACAACATAAACAATGCCTACAACTTCTGTATCTCTTTCCTGACAAAATGGCACTTCCTCGTGCCAACAAGAGCCCCATCTAAAACCAGGTTGAAATCAGCAGCTTTGTTTTTGCAGAATCAGAGAGCCTTTAAAAAGAAAGACCTTCTTCCAGATTAGAACAAACTTGGAAATTTCAGATATCCTTATTTTGATCAATTCTTTATTTTGACACTGCCTTTATCCGTTTCAAGCAAAAAGCACCATACATTTAAAATGTGGACTAAATCAAACTGCTTCTACAGTGCAGCAATATTCTTTCCATTTCTTTCCAGTATAAATACAAGAAACACAACAAGTTTTTTCTTCCTTTTTTATTTAATATATATAAACCATAGCCTAAGAACGTGTAATCTTCAAAGATGAAAAATGCTCATAGAATATCAAATCCTCAAAGTTGTGAAACTAACATGGGAAAGCCTGTCAAACCCTCAGAACAAGACTGTTAGCAGTGGAAATGAAACTTCCAAAATGGTAACATCACCATAATGTGCAGAAATGTACTGTCAATTGCTGCAGACATATGGAATACTTGCCCAGAGATATTGGATATAGGACCCAGAGGTCCTAGTGGAAAGAAACTACCAAACACTAAAGAAATAAGATTTTCTCACAGGTTTCAGTAACTAGGAAGTAATTAGTGATTGTATTCATATAAACCAGACAGACAATCCACCACGTTATGGCTACATCAAAGAATAATATCTTCTGTTAAGATCTGAAATTTTACTGCCTTTCAGTATTTTTTCACCCCAATCCTAGTCTCTAAAGCCTGTTCAAGTATCATCCTGTGATTTGGCTAAGCATTTAGACTTCAAGTTGAAAACCTGTGCGATCCTTTTGAGGTTCATTCATTCAACAATGTTGTACTGAGGTGTCTACTCGAAAACAAGCAAAGGGCATGCCAGACAAAAAAGCAGAACACAAACTGTGAACTTTTAGTTTTCAAGTTATTGCCACGTAAACTGAGAGCAAACTTTAGTAAGTTGGTACAGTCATCCAACATATGCAATTTGCAATGGTAATTATTACTCAATTTGGTAATAGCTAGTATCATAAAAATGTACTAAATACCCCCCAAATAAACAAAATCCTCCATTTCAAACAAAAATGCAGATTTCAGAGCAGTCCAGAAATGATTTCATGCTGAAACTCTGAGAAATGTCCAAGAACACTTTTGAATCCCAAACAGTTACTCCTGGTCATTATTTCTTGCTGAGGAGTATTACTTGACAATAGCCCAAATTATTGAGTCACTGCTCTTCCCATAACATGAATAATGATCTCTGTGGCACATTTATTCACCTACTAAATCAGCCATAGGAAACACATTGCCTTGTTCTTCACAGGTCTTTTACTCTTCATATAGGCACAATATGTGGAAATAAATTAATAATTTCTTTGACACAGATTTGCTTACATAGTGGCTGGAATCCTTATCATCCACCTTTCTCTTTTTAATGTCATTGGTATATTCAGGGCCATTCCTGCGTTTATCTGTGCTTCTCAGACTATCCGGGACCAATAGAGAATTACTCTGTAACGACAAAAAACAAAGTCAATCAAAAATTCCTGTCAATATTCCTTCATATATGTCAATGGAAAAAGAAAAGGAAAAGGAAAATATGTACAGTTTCATGCATTCTTAGCTTTTCATTGTTTGACTTATCAAAAGTTGAGTTCACTGGTGTGTCACCATCTATTTAACTAATTCAGCTGAATTTATTGTCTAGAAGTTGCAGACTAGTTGTTTATTCATAAGCAAGTAACACTGATTTTTTTTTTTTTATATACAGATCCTGTAAAATAAAACTTGTTAAATATGATCTAATTGATTCCTCACTTCTAGACCACCATAAGAGGCTTTGCTATGTCTATACTTGCAGGCAGACAGATATATGGTAAGGCATCTTTAAATCTTAAAATAACAAATATTAACCAAATAAGGTTATACAGTAGTCATTTGTTAGCTGCGATAAACTCCTNATTTGGTAATAGCTAGTATCATAAAAATGTACTAAATACCCCCCAAATAAACAAAATCCTCCATTTCAAACAAAAATGCAGATTTCAGAGCAGTCCAGAAATGATTTCATGCTGAAACTCTGAGAAATGTCCAAGAACACTTTTGAATCCCAAACAGTTACTCCTGGTCATTATTTCTTGCTGAGGAGTATTACTTGACAATAGCCCAAATTATTGAGTCACTGCTCTTCCCATAACATGAATAATGATCTCTGTGGCACATTTATTCACCTACTAAATCAGCCATAGGAAACACATTGCCTTGTTCTTCACAGGTCTTTTACTCTTCATATAGGCACAATATGTGGAAATAAATTAATAATTTCTTTGACACAGATTTGCTTACATAGTGGCTGGAATCCTTATCATCCACCTTTCTCTTTTTAATGTCATTGGTATATTCAGGGCCATTCCTGCGTTTATCTGTGCTTCTCAGACTATCCGGGACCAATAGAGAATTACTCTGTAACGACAAAAAACAAAGTCAATCAAAAATTCCTGTCAATATTCCTTCATATATGTCAATGGAAAAAGAAAAGGAAAAGGAAAATATGTACAGTTTCATGCATTCTTAGCTTTTCATTGTTTGACTTATCAAAAGTTGAGTTCACTGGTGTGTCACCATCTATTTAACTAATTCAGCTGAATTTATTGTCTAGAAGTTGCAGACTAGTTGTTTATTCATAAGCAAGTAACACTGATTTTTTTTTTTTTATATACAGATCCTGTAAAATAAAACTTGTTAAATATGATCTAATTGATTCCTCACTTCTAGACCACCATAAGAGGCTTTGCTATGTCTATACTTGCAGGCAGACAGATATATGGTAAGGCATCTTTAAATCTTAAAATAACAAATATTAACCAAATAAGGTTATACAGTAGTCATTTGTTAGCTGCGATAAACTCCTGTTGGATGCCTTCAACAAAGGTATCACAAACAGAGATCAAGTATTTTTACTGCCTGCATAACATTCACCACTAGTGTGAAATTAAGGATAAAGTTTTGTTTAATCAGACTTGATCTGAAAAACTAAGGCCAATACATACACATAAAAGAATAAAGCAAAGACTAATCTTCTCCTCAAACTACACCGACTGCTTTCATTCATGATAAGTTATGCTAAGTACAAACTGTTGACCCAAAGAGAAAGGCATTTTAGACATTTTTCAGTCACATGATAATTTGACATGCCTGCGATTCCCATCTCCTACCTCTGTTCCAGCTAAAGCCTTAAAACGTGTTACAATGAGTTCTTTTAAGTGCAGGATTAGCATATGCAAGAGGGTAATTTGTTCAGTGATGTGTTAATGCTGTGAACAATACTGAATGAGTTGAGGAAAAAAAAAGTCTCCTTTCACAAAGGCCCAGCAAGCTTAGTTCCTAAAAGCCAAGTACATGCTTACATAAATATATGCTCACATAAATATACCAGTAAATAAGTTATTTACACGCATACACATCTCTTTCACTGGGGAAAAGCCTAGTACCAACATGCATACTATAAGCCTAAGCCCTAAAAGGAATTACTCAGATCTAACAAAGAGCCATAAGTATTTGGTTTTAATATGTCACAGACATATACTAATAGCCAGTGAACTCTGCAGTGAATGGCTTTCTCTTTAAAATCTGAGGACACTAGGGTAGTTTTGCTCACACATTGACGTTTAGTCCTAAGGAGGAGGAAAACAAAACAGGGTGCATAAGGCAATTTGAATCCTCTTTTTCCTACTTCAGAAGCTGCACTTTAAAGCTAACTCTAAGCTCTTTTATTCATGACTATTCAAGCTAAACAAATGCCATGGGGCTTACATAAAGCATATAGGAGGGTCTAAAGAAATTCAGTATAATGAAGCTCAAAATAATGTCTTTACTGCAATGTTTTGCAGCTAAAAGGCGAGCTTGTTGGATCACTGAACTAATTGCCTTCACCAATACAGTTTGAATTTAACCCCTCATCCCCTTCAAGCTGCAGACAGACTCTGGGATTCACTAGTTTGAAAAACATTAAAACGCATCTTCAGTATTTTAATATTGAATTCACCATGTGTGTAGCAGTAGAAACACCTTAAGCAGTAAGCTGTCAATTCAAACTTGAATATAGATTTAAATACTGCAAATGTCTTTTCCTAAGGAGGAAAGTGTCTAACTACTGAAGAGTTTAGAAGAAAACAATGAAGGCAAACGTAGTAAAGTGAATAAACTGAAGATTCTGAAATTGCCAAAACTGAGTGTGAACAACAGAGAGGTGGCAAAGGGGCAGCAGACAGAAAAATGTTAGTGACCCTGCTATTTGAAGTTATTACACAGAAGCTCAGGGAACACCCTGCAAATTTTGGCATGTAACATGTGCAACTACGGCTGACTTTTTTTTTCTGGCTTAATGTAAAACTACACAGACAACACTGACAATATTCTGTACAGTTTGTCTCGTAGAATTTCAATACTGTGTAACATACCTAGAAAATTCTACATATATTTAGCTCTCACTACATCCTCAAAACCAGAGATTATTAGATTTGATTTTTTCCTTAAAAACTGATGGTTTACTTATCACACGTAACAATATATGTAAACATGTAACATTGTACAGTCCTCACAAGCCTATTTTGCAAAACATCTCCCCTATAGTCATATTTGCATTGCCTTTCTCTAATTTACCATATTTATTTAAAGCACTGTTCTCCAGAAATAAGAGCAGCCACACTAGAAGATTTTGAGCAGGTTATTTTACCATAGCAATAATAACAGTTGCAAATTAGATTGTGCTGTCACTCTGGCAACATTTACTACTAAATTCAGTAATTCAAAAGTAACTGTTTTGTTTCCCTCAGGTGTACAAGGAAGTTCTAACATGTGACTAAAATCAGGTAAAGTGTAACTTTTGATGAAAAAAAATCTCATTACTGAAACCTACTACCATAATTCAAACCACCAATTGTTCAAGATTTCATTCAACAGTATGAAAATATGCATCTTTTTAAATAGTGTATATGGTAGATCCAGAACACTACAATAACAATGGAAACACATGAAAATACAAACAGCCCTGGGGTACTAACATCTCTTACTCATGCAACATTAAGATGCTAGGAGCTGTAATGACAGTCTACCAAAAGCCACTTTTCTTATTTCATCTCTGGTAAGGTGTACACGTTCACTATCAAGTATAGCACTTGATATCAGTTGCAACTGATCTTCAATAACAGTCAGTTTGTACAAGGGCAAACGGATATATACATGCATAGTTGATTTCCTGAAGAGAAACTGCATGACAGCAGGTTTTGTTTTGTCTTAATTTGAACTGACTAGACACATAATTGAGGATAATCTTTGCTTTCACACTAGGCATTCAATTTATTAGGGATTACCAATGCAACATCTGTAAATCATGAATCTCAGATCAGAACAAATGGCCAAAACCAGTTTTATGTAAATGTTCTGGTTTCCTTCCAATAATTCAAAATTTATTCACACGAATCTCTTCTTTTCAACTAAGTTGCAAAAGAAGGAAAGTAGTCTAGTGTAGCACCAGGCTGTGTAACAGGCAACTTGGGACCCTAACACAACTTTGCTGCTAGCAAAAGATAAACATTGAAACCATTAGCAGGAAATATCAGACAAAAACCTCGTCATGAGGTAGAGAGAGAAGAGAAGGCAGGTTTCTTATTAAGGAATATAACACACCCTATTCAAGTGCACTTCTTCAACTGCCATACTGTTCCCCATAGGAACTACTTCCAAACCACAAGTATGTGTGCCAGAGCTACAAGCTCAGAGCCTACAGTATCTCATTTAGCCCCAGTTAATAACACAACACAGACACCTCAACTATAACATATAGAACTAATAACTTTATGTTGATTGTTACAGCAATTAAATAACAGTATTTACATCACATCTGTGCTCGTGGTTCAACTACACCTGGTCTCAATTAAGGTCTTCAGCATTGCTGGTCTGATTATCCCTCCCACTCCTCTCTCCCCAAAAGACACACACACACACAAGCATGCTTTGTCTGTGCTTGGCTGTTCACTGACTTACTGTACATCTAAATCAACTGCATCCACCATTATAGACAGTTATTGCAGCTAGCAACTTGTGCTTGACTGTACAACCAAGCAAGAACGGCATGCAGCGCACACAAGTGCTGCCTACAGATACCCATAAGCAGACAGGACCAAATACAATGTTTTGTCAAGCAGGCAAAGCAGGATCAAATCTAACATCAAAAAGCAAAGCATCAGTTGTTCAGCAGTCCCACTGCTCACTGTCAGGACTCACTGACTAATAGGAATATAGCAAAAGTTGGAAGAGAGACTGTCACTCCCCAGGAAGGCACAAGAATATTGCAATCAGAAGTCACTCAAGAATCACTAACTTGTTTGTTGAATATTCTTCTTGCAAACACACATCAACATTTCAAAAGTTGACTCATAAAAGCAGTAGGATTTTTTTAAATTACTGATGATGGAATACTATTGACATTTGCCATCTTCTCATTCACCATTTTAAGTTATATTTAGACTAAGTTCACATTAGGAACAACAAAATCTAGAAGCAATTCAGCATCTCACACTTCTTTCTGTGTGAGCAACTCCTGCTGAAGCTAATTGGTGGTTTGTATCGATACAGACACTAAAGATTTGACTTATTTTTAAGTTGACAGAGATGACAAAATGACCTATTAAAGAAATTCAAGTTTCTTGATTACAACCTATATAATGGAAAATAAAACTTACTTCAAAGGCCAAGAAACGTATGTGCTACATGAGTAGTACCCTACCTTTCCCAATAACTTTCATGATTTTTTCCTTCCATTTAAAAGAATTCAAACACAAAACCAAAAAGTGCTTGTACATAATATAAAACAAAAGTAGCATTCTATTGTGAATGCTACTTTTGTAGCATTGCCTCCTTCCTCCAAGTCTGGGAGTAAGAACAGGACAGAGAGCTAAGGAATCTTTTTCTGCTATAAGAAAAAAGCATCTCCTTTACAAAACAATAGAAACATTTATGTGTAATATCCAATGAAGGCAAAAAAAAAAAAAAAAAAACTTGGAAAATTTATGAGTGCTTTCTAAGTCTAAGAAAACAAGTTACATGCTTTTCATGAGGACAAATGATTAATACCAATATTAATGTAAAGCTCAAGCACATAATTAAGTCAGATGTCAATGTCTACAAGCTAGTACTGATTGACCAACTTCTAGAGTACTAAAGAGTGCTTCTGAACATACACATTTCTATGCTATTAAACAGGGTACTAGAAGAGTGAGAAGACAAGAGATAAATAAACACCTATGATGAGTTTGAAAAATGTTGCCAGGGAAAAAAATGGGGAGAACAAAGTTCTTTCACATTGATGTCTCTCAAAAATTTATTGTGCTTCAGTTGCAAAACTTGCTTACTTTGCCTGGCTTCATTACTTGCAGCAAGTCTGTCACTTGCATTCCCACAATAACATGACCCAGTTTGGGATGGTCAGAGCTATATCATCCAAAACTCACCTACCATTACCCATGTAGTCCTATAGTTTAGTTTTGACCAAATAATTTTAACAGTTCATGTATGAAGTAAATTAATTTAAATGTTATTTATTTCACAACTATGCAGTTACAGAGACCTTCATTTTACATCCTGAAACTTTAAATAATACAGAAAATAAAAATGTAGTCTTTGCCATTTAGATATAGCAAATAGGTAAAATGTACACTTGATCACAATCAAGAATAATCACTCCATCTTTATATTCCTCTATAAATGTAGGAGTCTCACTGCGTTATAAACTGTTTCTAAACATACAGTACACAGAAGCTCATGACTGCTTGTTTGCCTAAGGAGATTCTTTAAAACCAAACAGGCAAGTGCTAAACTGTAATCTTTCAAACTTGGAAAGTTTAAAACTGGAAAGTCACAACAGACATGGAAATAGTGTTGCAGAACTGCACAGTAATACCAAATATCATGGTAAATTTAGGTAGCTGACAGACAGTATGGCTTTTTGTGCCTTGGATGATGAAAGCACTCCTTGGTCAGGATTTCTGGCAGCATCATAAAATGTTACTCTGAAAATCAAATTGACCTTACCTTTGGTGATCCAGATGTTACAATTTGAAAAATAAAAGCCATGCTGCTCATGGAACTACATGCAGCAATTAAACAGACCTTCTGTTATGTCTTGAGTACTTGTGACTAATTTCATATTATCCTTATTTTTTTTTATTAAAAAGTAATTCATTAAAATACAAGAGAATTAGAGAAGAGCAAAAAATCATTCCCAGCTAATCATTTGAGTAATATATTTGAACTTGACTATCATTTGAACTATTAATCCTTCATTGAAAATACATTTACTCTTTAGCGAAGATTATAAGGCAACATTGTAGTTATACAATTCTAAGTTCAAGTTCATCTGTTTTGAGCTATTGAAGTTTAATTTGATTATAAAGCATTAGTCTCTATTGGCACCAAAAAGAAACTATAGCCACCTCTGTGTAGCAACCTGACCTCATCATATCCATACGGCAATATTCTTTTATGAACTAAAGCCTTAGATTGTTTAAAGGTTACTTAGTGGTAAACAAAGCATAAAAAAGCCTACTACACATAATAATCAAGCAATCATGAGTTACACATATGGAAACAGAAGGAACAGTAGCAAGAATTTAAGGTTCTTCAGTTAAATGTAATCAAACTACACAGTTAACTAAGCAAGTGATACTCCCAATCTCCCACAACACAAAAGTCAGATCTAATTTTTAACAGTGTTCCTTCCACAGGCAAGAAATAGTCTCAGCTGCAAGTTGAATTTAGAATCCAAATTTCACAACACTGAAGGCATTTGACCTTAAACCAAAACGCCCTTCAGCAAAGTATATGATAGATGGGGCAGGGAAGGATGGAAAGAGAGCAAGAAAGAGGACAGGAAACAACCAGAGGAAAACACAAAGCCATCACTCCCACATGTGCACCTGTGTGTATGTGCACATAAGCCTCAGAAACACACTGCAAACCTTCCTCAACTGATAAGAACAGTTGTTGGCTTGCTGCGCTCGGCTAACCTCTCAAAAGAAATATGTCCCACTCAAATAAATAGGTCATTAGTCTGAGGCTTCAGGAAAATAAAGTGTCAAATTACTTCCACAGTTTCACTATCACTAATAACATTAAGCAAGTTGAAATGAATATTTCTTGCTTAGTAATCTAGAAACTAAAAAGATTATTGCAAAAGATATGGTTTCCAGTAAATATTTATCAAGCCCTAGTATAAAAAATGAAGCAGCAATAAAAGCCAGAAGTTAAGTACCGTAAAGAGATCTGACAAACAGTTTCTCCTAGCTCCTGTCTTTTCCAGTTGAGAAAAAGAAACAAAATAGAGCTCAAATTCACCTATGACAACAACAAGCTTTGTTACCAGAAGCTATATGAAAGTTGCACATGCCCATCTTAAACACATTCATACAGTAATGTCATTCAAAACACAACCATATACAAAGCTGTGACAAAGTTGTTCTTTGGCTGGTTTCTGGATAAGGTTATCTTAGACCATTCTATTACAGCTTATGTCTACAAAGAAAAAAGGTATTGCCACAGAAGTTACATCTGAAGCACAATTTAACCAGTAAAAGTTAAACAGACTCAGTTAATGAAACTCATCATGACACATGGACTTTAAATTTCTCACCTGTTCTGCAACCTTAATTCCTGAAAATCCTACAAGAAAATCTTAACTCTAATTATGTTATACTTTAAGTTACAGTCAGTGCTCTGTTTAATTTGCAGTTCCTCTCCATCTCCAATAAGCAAATTAAAATTCAAGCTTCCAAAATATTTCTGCTCAGAAACCTGATTCATACAGTCCTCCAAAGATATGACATGCATAAACCAAGAGATACCTTAATAGAAAGCACATTTGTCTAGTATGATGAAACTGAATAAAAGGGAGAAAAAATAAACAGTGGAACATCTGACTATTACATTACATAGAAGTGCAAAGAGCAGGAATGTTGGTACTTACTGTGCCCGGCTCTCTGTCTGCTCCCGAAGTAACCAAGAAATGCACAGACATGCCCGTTCAGACACAGAGGCAAGAACAGAAATAAAAAAGGGGGTAAAAATTAGAACACAAGCCAAGAACAGTTTTAAAATGGCTTTTATTTATATGTCATTGCACATGCCTAATACAGTGATTTCCTGAAGATTACAGTATTTTGTAAACATGATATACAGTTTAACCATACACAAAGCCTAGTTTTATTTCATGACAGAATAAATTATTTTCTTTTAAAAAATTAGTCAAGTGCAATTTTGCCCAATAGCTAATTACGTACTAGAATTTAAGCCTATGGAACTAAAGTAACAGATGCAATTATCTAAATCTTTTGTTTGAACACATTCATTTCAAAATTTAACTTGTCGTTTCCCCTACCTTCCCACCCACTCATTTAACAACATTATTTTCTTTGAAAAAATTATGCAGATTAACAGTTTTCCACAACATGGTGCAGGCCACTAGTGTTACAACTAAACATTTACCAGGAAGTCAAAATGCTCTGCAAACTACAGAGCACATGACACCTAGTGATCCCCTTTGAAAAACACTGAAAAATTCCAAGTTGAATTTTGTTTCAGTGGTATATATGCAGATATTTTTAAGTTTGCCAGCATTTTTTTCCCATTCTATATAACTTGAATTCTTTAGAGATGCACCTAATTTGCAGCAATGTGCAAAACTGACAATGTCCTAATCAGGCCTGCCATGCCTCTCACCTCTGTGGTGCTCTGTATCGTGATGCTTCTTGTCATCTTTTATTGCCAAGTGAGACTGCCCACCCAAAGCACTAGAAAGGGCAAGAAGGCCAGCACTGCTTCCGAGTGGAGGGATTCCTGGAGGCTGAAGTCCTGATGGATGTGGTGTTAGAGGCACTGGAGGTCCATGGCCATGGGAGAGATGTTGAGCCTGCAACTGCTGCTGCTGCTCCCAGTGGTATCATCATCCCCAGAAGAACAACGCAGAGTACATAATTTGGGAAGAAGGGAGAAGTTTGGTTAATTATTGTGTGTGAACAGTGGATTTTCTTCTTCTGTTTGTTTGTTTTAAATCTGGCCTCTCCTCTTTGTCCCACCACACTGTAGGTACTGCATTATATCATGCCATCTATGGATGGCTCTACTTATGTCCCATAAATATAAAAAGGCTAGCTAAATATTTGTTTTGTAGCTCAAGGAACAGGTTCAACTACTCTAGGTTGTTTTCGGAAGCAAGTGCCTGCCACAGCATCATTGGTGACAAATAGCAGGAGTAGAAGGTCCAAATACCTTTACCTTTCTATAAAATAGAGTATCACTGCTCTGGGTAAAAAAAAAAAAAGTTCCACTAGTGAGACCATTTTAAACTCACTCCCTTCTCTTCCTCCAAGTTGGAAATAGTAAATAGGTTTCAATTCCGAATATTAAAAAACCCTCCAAAGACATTATTTAATTTCGTATTTTCTGTGGTTATAGTTTATTCTAGTCAAGCTTTTGGGAAAAGTACGTTATTCATGAACTAACATTGTGTTTTGGAACTATGATCATAAATCCAAGTATTACAGATAGTATCAGTAAGATCATGGAATTCCAAACAAGAAACATGGTACTAATGAACTAAAATAGGAATCTGTTTCAAAAGCAGATTGCAAGATCAATGACATAATGAACAGACATATGACTCTGTAACCAATCTGGCAAAATAATGTGCAAGCAATTTTAGAAACCAAAGTCCCCACAGTTATGGTTTTACTAATATTTTCCAAGTTCAGCTAACCACTTGATTTGTCTAAAATATTTGGCACAGATTTATTTGGAAAATTAAGCTTCAAAATTATCTTTAGCTTTGTCACAGCTCCCCTTCAGTTTTCTACAGATAAACAGATTTTCTGCCCCTTTCCTGTTTCCTTGTGCCTGGGCATATAAGCAGAAGACAAAACAAACCTCTCTATCTTGGTCACACTCCACCATTGCTCTGCAGAAGATAAATATCATGAAAAAAGCTAGAGTACCACTCAATTCATGGTATCAAATAGAAGATAGATAAGCAAATCTCTGTACAGGATGAGCTCAGCTAGACATTAAGGATTTGCCCTCATGAATGCTAGCAGTCCTTCAAGCAAAATTTTTACAGTACTGCTGACAGCTACTGAAATCATACCTAGACTAAAGCTTGTAATATTTCAAAAGTTACTCTAAAATAATAAAAAAAATTTTTTATTTTCTTCCACAAGTCACAAGATTCTTTATGTCAAACTATGAACAATATCTACACAACGGGTCTATGAATGACTCAATGTACTACTCTCTAGATAACTACTGTGCGCAAACACGTCTTTCTTATAATACTATTCCAAGACATTCCTTGAACTGTTTATAAATGTAAGCAGGCAGGAGTGCCTGACACTAAAGAACTCTGGACTGGATCTGCTAATCTTTTGCTTTTCTGCTGTCCCAATGCAATCATCATTTACTTGTTTTTTGCCATACAAATCTTAAAATCTACCACAATCTCTTTAGTCAGTTCTAGAAAGCTTTTAAAACTTTCTCACACCATGCATCAGGAGTTTATTTTCATGTGTTGCAAAAAAGTCTCACTAGTTTTCACTGTAATACAGCTAATTCACATACAGCTAATTACGATCCTTGCCAACTTTGCAGTATATTTAAAAAGCAAAGTATTTCTCAATTCTCCTATTTTTATGTGTTTAAAAACCTAAAAACTAACATTTTTAAGAAGCATTAAGAATTATTTTTATTTGAATTAAAGCAGTAGACCACTCTCTACAACGTCAAGCAGTTACTGCTAGTAAAATTACACTTATCTGAAAAAGTATCAGTAAAGATCACTGAAAAGTCTGGCAGGTCAGAACATGTTTGGGGTGGTTTGGGTTGGGTTTTTTTTTTGTGTTTGGTGTGGTTTTTTTTGTGTTTTGTTTTGTTTTTTATTTAGCCTCCAAAGAACAAGAGGATTTCTCTCTTTTCACAGACTTTATCAAGACTTCAGTAGTTTCCAGCATTGTTTCCTCAAACTGGGAGGTAACCACATGTTTTGGCAGGCTCTCTTTCTGAAATAGGTGGCAACCTTAGTTGTTCCACTCGTCATTGACCAATTAAACCAAGTCAGTCATCTGCACTCTAGACATGAAGCAACATGCATCAGCAATACTGCATTCATGGCATTAGTCTTACTTATCCTCAGCTGCATCACATCACTGGATTACCAGTGCAACTGACCAAGAAAAAAAAAAGTGATTTATCTCTTAAAATTCGTTTTATGGACAAAAAACTCCTCCTTTCTCCCACAGCAAGCTCAAATCAGCTTATTTTGCAGTGTGGGCATGGGAACGTCAAAACACGGAAATGAAGTTAAATTGTTTCCACTCTTATACCTATCCCTTCAGGAAGCCCGTGAAGATTCCCTTCATTCATGCCTCTCTGTTTAATTAACGAACAAGCTAACCTGCAGGATCTCTTTAGAAATCTGTTAGGGACACATTACCAACAATTTCCCTGTCTTGGCTTTGTAAACTACATAAAGGGTATTTCAAAAGTCACAGAAATGTGAAACAGATTAATCCCCTCTTACGAGTTCTGAAGCTGAAGTTATGCAACAAGAAAGACTACATCCTGGTCTCTGATGAAACTGCACATGAAGAGTGGGGAGCAATGCCCAGTATGAGGAGTAGAACAGAATATGAGAGCTGTAAGTAAAAATGTATCACTGAATAATAGCAGCTTTGCAAAATGGTTACTGAAGGCAGCAGAGGAAAACAGTACCCGACAATGCTTAAATATCTAGCTATGTTAAACAGACTTGAGATTGAAAGCCGATAATGGTCTTTTAAGCCAAAGAAGGTATACTGTGTTTTAATGTTTATTATCACCAGTGCTTAAGACTAAAGCACATGAATTTATCATTTATATGTTACTTATTCATAATAGGTTTAACGTTCTCCCTAACATACCTATACAGCCGATCCTTTCCAGAAGCTCATGCTCTTTTTTTTATTTAAAAAAAAAATCCTGAATTGTTAAACATATATTGTACTTTTTTTGGGAAAGGGAATATGTTCTGCACACAGAAGAGGAAACTAAAGATGAGAGAGATGGGTAAGACCAGTGCTCACCAGATGTATTCAGTAACTAAGTTTTTGTCATAGTAGATCCTAGAAACAATTATGTTACGCACATAATCACTTTCCCGTCACTTCAAAGACAATAATACCTGTTCTGCCTCCTTTTAAGAGCTTTGCAGCATTGAGATATGAAACAGAATAAGCTGGCAGCGGTATCATGGTCTACTTGACATGTTCATTAGCAGTTAATTAAAAAGTAGACACCTGCCATAAGAAATATGCTCAAAAAAGGATGAGTAACAGGATCAGCGTACTAGCAATTATCATTACTTGCAGAGCAAGCACTGCGTCCACTTTCAGAAGGAAGCGAGAAGGTACAAGAGAATGCAGTGCTGCATATATAAGTGAGTGGGGTGAGTTAATTAGCCACAGCAGTGATTTTGAAAGCATCAGTAGTTCACCCACCATTTCGTTGAAAAACCGTAAGTTCTTCATACTTGCAAAGAGAGGAAAGGAATGGTTAATTAAGCTTACTGCACTGTCCAGATGTAAGTTTCATTGCCTTGGAATTTCTTTCCAGTATCCACCCACACTAGACCACAACTTTAATGGCAGTACAGTTTTTCACCTGCAACGTCCTAGGCAAGTTCCAGCTATACGGAGCTCTTTAAAATTTTGAATTAATTTTCCATCTCTGACACAACCTTCCAAAGATACAGTTAGTGAAACATATTTCCTATATAGAAACAATGACACATCTCTTTTAAATTCCCTGCTTTTATGAGTTCCTACAATTCCACTTTGAAGTAGCTCTGTTCAGGCCATGAACACTTATTGCTTACTCATCTAGTTTTTAATTCTTAGTGTTGAATGGTTACAGCATTCTTCTGTTCTTAAACAGATATGCAATGTACTATTTCAGTATCTGTTGAAAAGCACTGAACTAAAGATTCGGATGTGATTATACATGAACAGGGGAAAAAAGGTTATACCTGGTCCTAAACTACAATAGCTGTCTTCTCTGGCGTCCTTCACCTGAGAGCAAAAAAAAGTCTTCCAAAATCTTATCAGCACCAGCATCAGAAATAGTATTAACAGATTCCCCCAAGCTCAACAGAGGTGTTCTGAAAAAATATCTGGCAAGCACAAAAGTAATTTACAGGCTTAAAATGTAAAGGGCACTATTTCATGTCAACTTTTGTAAAACTGAAGAAATATGATTCTGTTCAACTCAAGCAGGCAGAAAGACATGAGAGGAAAGCATGTATTACTGTGCTGGATTTCACTACCATATTCTTTATCTTCCCAAAGGGAAATCAGATTTTTCATTTACTTGCTCAAGTAGCAGAAGGAAGTGAAAATCTGTATCAAATGTTTATGGCCAATGAACATGTAATGGTCACTATCTCTGGGCACATACAGCTGGCTAATCAAATGGTAATCTTCTCCCTCACTGATCAGAACTAATCTTAAAGCCAACACTGGAAATGTGACCTTTCAAATAAGGAAACAACCTAAGATTACGCTCCTGTCATATATAGTCTTTTCTCTCATTCTAAAAAAATCCAAACCCTGCACACACCACACATACTATTAACAGTAGTCAGACAGTCTAAGACATTAATTAATGCATTTCTGTAGGTATTCTCCAAAGTACTTCAGCTACAAGGAAAAATATATGGCAGGATGACAACCTCCTTTAAGAACTTATCCAGAGTTTTCTACAGTGTAGTGAATACAACAGTGGAACAGGGAAAAGCTACAGGTAAAATCTACCTAGACTTCTGGAAGGCTTTTGATATGGTCCCTCACAACATTTCTTGCCATTCAGTTGGAATGATGTGAGGTTAATGGATGGGTTGTTAGATGGATCAGGAGATGGCTGGAAGACTGCATGTAAAGAATCAATGAGACTCAATCCAAATAGTAAATGGCTTGATATCACAGAGGAAACTAGTAACTAATAGGGTCCCTCAAGTGTTCATAATAAGACCAACACTACTCATTATCTTCATCAGTGACATAGCTAATGGGACTGGCTAATTCCCCATCATTGGAAGTGTACACGCTCAAGTCGGATAGGCCTTTGCAGGATCTGATCTAGTGGAAGGCATCTCTGCCCATGGCAGGAGGGCTGGATCTAACCATTGAAGGTCTCCTTCAATCTTAACCACTCCAACATTCTATGATAGGTAAACAGACTGATATATGCACAACAGTACATGGTGGGGGATGCCTAGCTGGAAAACAGCTTTGTCAAAAATTACCCACAATTCCTGGTAGACATCATTGAATATGAGCTAGCAATGTGCCCTTGTGGCAAAGCAGGTGAATGTCATCCTGGGTTGCATTAAGACTTGCTGTATTATTGCCAGCAAGTCAAGGGAGTCGATTCTTCCCCTCTGCTCCCTGTTGAGGCTATACCTGGAATACTGTATCCAGTGCTGGGCTTTTCACTACAAGAGACACTTGGATACACTGGAGAACATCTTATGATGAGCCTAGAGAAGGCTATACATTAGCTTTCTCAGCCTGTCCTCATATGCAAGATGCTCCAGCCTCTTAATCATCTTTGTGGCCCATCATTGGATGGCCCAATGACAGGACATGAGACAATGGGCACAAACTGAAACATGCAAGATTCCTGAATATCTGAAAACAACTTTTTGGGGGTTTTTTGTTTGTTTTTATGGGTTTTTTTAAATGAGATGGTGACTTAAGCACTGGCACAGGTTGCCCAGACAGGCTGTAGAGTCTCCATCTTTGCAGACAGCAAAAATATACATGGACATGATGCAAATCAAGTGGCTCTAGGTAGTCCTGCTTAAGGAGGCTGGCTGGAAGAGATGAGCTGCAGGTGTCCCCACTAACCTCAGGCATTCCGTGATTCTGCTTACTGTTTTCTCCCTGTTAAAATGTGGGTTAGAAAAAATGAGAGTCAGCTAGTACTATCATTGCTTAATTTTCTACCAAATCCTTATGAAACTTTTGTTTATGATTCATTTAATTTTCTTGCTTCCTCTTCTTCTAAATATTCAGTCAGATTTTTCCTCTTAGAGATAGGAAACTACACTATATCACAGCAAACAAACTTGAAAGCTCCCGTCACTACCTCTCTAGCTAGTGAGCCAAGGATGGTGTCTTTGTAGTTGTGCAGAGGTAATTTGAAAACTATCCATTATGTGAACAAGTCACAGTGTCTTCAGTGTGGGAAGAGAATGTCCCTTCAAAATAAAGAAACGGTGTCTTCAGTAAGCCTCTATCTATAAATGATGTCATTGTACCGTAGAGATTTAAGCCCACAGAAGGACCACAGTGGCAAAAGCTATCCAAGGCCATACATTTCATATCTAGAAAGTTTCTCTGGCAGTGACATGACTATGTAAGACCAACTGCCTCATGCAAAAAATCCTGTTTCTTTTTCATGATTTATAGAAGTTGCATAAGAGAGTCTTTGGGCCTTACCATTTGTTTTCCACTAAAAAAAAAAAAAAAAAAAAAACAGAAAACAAAACAAAACAAAACTTCTTAATTGACGTGAAAAAAGGCAGGAAGATGAAAAGTTATCTTAAGTTTGTTTTTTGTTACTATTTCATACTATGGGAATCTGCTTCAAACTAATGTTAAACTCTAAACAGAAGGTTCTTCAAACAGTGCCTGTTTCCACTTGTTCAGTCTCAATTGCACATCAACTTTGTTGATGGAGTAAGGGATTGCACAAATTGCCTCACATAAGCTAGAAAACTGATGCTATACTAGGCAGCTTCTCCTCCACACACAACTCCCTAAGAAGCTCTTCTCTTACAAATTAACTTCATCTAAGGTAACTGAAAGAAGGCTAAGAAGTTGTATCTCACTGCTCTGCTGATACTGCAATTCTAAAGGATGCCAACAAACTAAGCCCTTCTGACATCTATCTACTAAAATTTAAAAAAAAATAAAGAAAACAACTCAGATAACAAGACAATTAGTATGTCAAAAGTACAAAACAACAAGAAGTTTACGGCTCTCAATTAGTGTTCTGTCCTTTTCTTCTCTTAACTTCTTTTCTACTCACTCATTTGATTCCTTCCTCCCTGTGTTATTTTCCTCCATTTCAGTATTCACTTTCAGTCCTCTGCTATGTGATACTCCTTTAGGAATCAAGTCTTGCTTCCTCTTTGTTCTTTAGAAAAATCAAAATTGGAAAATCAATGCTGATTTCATATGGCTCATGAAGATTAAAAAGAGGCCACTTCATGCTCTAGTACTCTCACTACACTTCTACACTGACGCATGCCTATTTTGCTGTAAAACGTGTTTCTCTACAGATTTACTCTACATAGTTCTCCTATAGAATAGTAAGACTGGCCAACTCCAGAGTCTGGTTTTAGTTGTGGGTTTTTTTCTCTTTGCATTCAGAAATTAAATCTTTAATCTTCTGTCTTGGTTTAGCAAGGAGTTGCTTTTGTTTAGTAACAGGGGGAGCGGGTTGCAGTGAAGACCCGGTAAAAGTTTTTAGACTCTCCCCCGACTCCTGGGTTCAGACCCACCCCCCGGCCCGGCTGGGCCAATCTGGCGCCTCTGCGATCACTGTTTAGGGACGGGAATTTGAGGTGCCTGGCAGGAGGTGTAAGAGTGGTACAAGATGGAGGCGACCATGCGGACCCCACAGTCGGAGAAGG
>WBNH01011840.1:133818-163885 GCA_013401255.1 Urocolius indicus
AGAAAGAAAGGAGGGATGGGGGAGGGAGATCTTAAAGTGCTGGTTGTAATTTTCTCATCATCCTACTCCCTTTTTTTGCTTTTATTCCATTCTGTTTCTTGTAGAATAAACTTTCCTACTTTCCTCTCTAAGTCGAGTACTGGAGTTTGTTTTGCCCAGAACCGTAATTGGCAGTGAGCCCTCCCTGTCCTTGTCTGAATCCACAACAACCTCGCTTATCTTTTTACTCCCGTTTCGCTGGGGCCTCTGCCATCCTAACGATGGTGGGGGTGAATGGGAGCATCGAGCGAGACACTGTCATGGTGCTGCTGTGCTAGCTGGGCCGAACCACGACATACATGTAGATGAAAGAGCCATCTAAAGATCTTTTTGGTTTCTTTTCGGACAAGATCAAAGATGCATCTTCCTCTACCTACCCTACCCATGACACTTTGAAAAATAACAGAGGTTCTGGACTGTAACTCATTTACATTCAATTTTTTTATGCTATTTTTTCCTCTTTCAGAACAACTGAGACTATCTTCTTCAGGAAAGTGTCTCATTTAGATACTATGCTACTTTACATTGCTGCTCCAAGGTCTTTTGTTGCCCCATCAGTCCAGAGTGCATGGAGTATAAGAGAGATGGGGAGTCAACTGAAAACCAAGCTTGGCTAAAACTATCTATTCATCCACGTTTTAAATACCTTCTCCCATGTTTTCTGTTTTGAAGATGACAAGCTACACAAACAAACCAATAACCTCCTTATTTTTCCTCAAAACTTAGTAGCACTAAAAATAAAAACCAACCCTTGTTTAGGGACTCTGTTTTGAGAATATCAGTTGTCATGCTGACAAATAACTTCTTCCTTTGCCACATATTTTAAACTTCGATCACAAGTCTGGACCATTTATATTCCAAAAGCAAATACACCATGACAGAATTTTAACATGTAGTTAAGGTTTCTACATATTTTGTAGAAATAAAAAAAAAAAAAAAAAAAATCCAGGATATTGCCACAACAGAGTTCCTATTGCCAGAGCTTAGTAATTTAGACGTGTGGTTGGCTAGTTTAGGTTAGAACTGTGGACATAATGTTTTGCGCTCACTAGATCTCATTTTATTCAATTTCAACGAACTAGGCAATTTCCTCTCCCTCAGCACATAATGCAGATCATGGCTGAGGAGGATCTAAAGAAAAGCTACATCTGCTTAGTTCTCCCTTGCTCTAAATTCTGCATTCATTTCTGCTCTAGTCTGTATTTCTATTCTATAATGAAACATACAGCCTAGTTATTTATAGGCTTTCTAAGGATTAACTACACACTCATAAGAATAAATCCTCAAGAGGTTAACCTCATCCTCTTAAGCTTCACACACTACAATCTCAGAGATAGCTGGCAACCACAGCCAAGAGAAAAAAAATAATCCCACATCTTGCTAATCCTTTAGCCAATCACCTCATGCAACAGCAGATAGGCCTCTTGTAGGCCTACAACTCAATCTGTCTAGAGAGTACTGTCAGTCCAGAAGATATATATTTCACAGAACCATTAGCAATATGCCTCAAAAGGCAAAATAAGACATACTTGGCTATTCAGAAGTATATTGAAATTGTGTGTCTAAAATGCAATGCTGAAAAAAGATTCCAAGTAGTTGCTTTTATTTCCCATTCAGATATTTGTATGTTCTACTCCAAAAACTATTGACTTTACGAATATGAAAGTGTATCTGAGAAACTCTGCCTTGTTTACATCTATAGACCAATTTAACCATCCCTTATACTTTACTAGTGTGAACTTTGAGTACCTTTAATTTGCCATCCAGACCACTTCTCTCAAAAAGAAAACCAGACCTCACTCAAAAGCTTCAAACTGAAACATAAGAATCTATCCAATTCTTTCATACCATGATCTGGATTATTTCTTAATCTCAAATGTCAGCACTGCCTATGAGTGCAGCAGTGTTAACAGTCAGCAGAAGAACTTATCTTTTCAGCCAAAGGTTTCCGTTTTATCACAGAATCACATCATTTATCTAGCAAAAACAGTACTCCATTTGACTTCAGTATAATAAATATTAAATTGTGCCATTAAAAAAATGGCAAGGAGGTTATTTAGACATATTGCTACCTCACAACTGGAAGTTTAAGCCTTCAAAATCATGCAGGAGTAGTGTAAGGCCAGAGGTATGAATTAACAATCAAATATAATCCACAATTCTTTCCTGAAGAAGGAATTTTAATTCAAACAGAGGATTAGCACTGCTTACAGGCTGAGTCCAACCATATTACTTTTTTTATATACGTGTCAATTCATTCATTCTCTTTTGTACATGTTCAATATACATAATTTCCAAAGCCCAGTTTTGAATTTGTAGGTAAACTCCCAAACGAATAAACAAAAAACCTAAACCCACACAGCAACTAGAAGTCTCTGTCCTC
Organism: Urocolius indicus; assembly: GCA_013401255.1. Classification (NCBI taxonomy): domain Eukaryota; kingdom Metazoa; phylum Chordata; class Aves; order Coliiformes; family Coliidae; genus Urocolius; species Urocolius indicus. The sequence continues at coordinate 136,241 of WBNH01011840.1, forward strand.
ACAATTTGTCCTCCAATAGGCTTCCACTTTTTCAACGGGAAATTAAAAATAAAAAGTATAAAATAAAGATAGTTCAACAATAACATTTATTTCAAAACTTGTTTCTATTAATTAAAGCGTTTGCTCCCTTCAGAATCCACATATGGCCCACAACCAATAGGAATTGCTCTAACTCAGGTAAGCCAATTGGGAAACTCTTGAATCATCTAGTGTGAGGAAACAATGGTCTACAAAGACAGAAAGGAAGGAGGAGAAAAAAAGGTTCTAAGTTGAGAAGGTTGTAGAACAGATTATCCTGAGTGCTATCCTGAGTCACATACAGGATAACGAAGGGTTCAAGCCCAGTCAATGCAGCTCTATGAAAAGCAGGTCCTGTTTGACCAATCTGATCTCCTTCTATGACAAGATGACTCCCTTAGTGATGAGGGAAAGGCTGTGGATGTGGTCTTCCTGGACTTCAATAAGGCCTTACACACAGTCTCCAACAGCATTGTCCTGGAAAAACTGGCTGTTCACGGCTTGGATCTACTCCTGAGATGAGTGAAAAACTGGCTGGATGTCCAGGCCTAGAAAGTCACACTGAATGAAGTCAAATCCAGTTGGTGGCCAGTGGTGCTCCTCAGAGCTTAGTGCTGGATTCTGTTTTGTTTAACATCTTTGTATGTCTTATGAGGAACAACTGAGGGGGCTGGGGGATGTTTAGTCTAGAGAAGAAGCTAGGAGACATGATTCCTCCTTACAATTACCTGAAGGAGAGTTCTAGTGAAGTGGGGGTTGAGGTGGGGTTCCTCTCCAGAAATGAATGATGAGAACACAAGGAACTGGGCTTAAGTTACACCAGAGGAGGTTTAGATTTGACATTAGAAGAACTTTTTCACTACAAGGGTTAGTAAGCATTAGAATTGGCTGCCCAGGGAGGTGGTAGAGTCACCATCCCTAGAGATGTTCAAAAGACACCAAGTACTAGAAGGCCAATGGCATCCTGGGATGCATCAAGAAGAGTGCGGCCAGCAGGTTGAGGGAGGTTCTGCTTCCCCTCTACTCTGCCCTGGTGAGGCCTCATCTGGAGTTCTGTCTCTACTTCTGGGCTCCTCAGCTCAAGAGAGACNTTCCTTGGAGGTCTTCAAGACCCATGTTCCTATATGACCTGATCTAGGTGAACCTGCTTTATCAGGGAGGTGGACTAGATGATCGCTAAAGTTCCTTTCCAACCCTTCATTCTATGATTCTACTGATTCATCAGTAGAATCATTCTATGATTCTACTGATGGTTTAGTGATGGGTTTGGCAGTGTGAGGTTAGTGGGTGGACTTGATAATCTTGAACATCTTTTCCAACCATAACAATTCTACGATTCTCTGAAAAATACAGATTTTATCTAATCACGAGAAACTATGTAAGTGAACATCAGCTATGAAAACTAAACTTTTTCTGTACTTTCAAAATTTATTGGATGTAAAGTATCCTCAGCAGTATAGTGCTAGAGGCTACCTGATTGCATCTTCTGCTAATATATATATATATTGCTCTAGCCTATTTGCATTCTGAAAAGAAGTTTCATGATCTTTCATGTTCATAATACATGTCCTAAACCGTTAAATTACTATTTCTTTTCTTATTATGAAAGACACTGCACTTTAACAGCATGGCTCTTCCATTGTTCTCTACACAAGTCGAGTCCCTGAACAATACTGACAGCTGCTATCAAACTCAGCCGTGCTCATCTCAGTGCAGCTGCCGCTTGTAGGAACAGACAGGCTTCTGATGTGTCCTCCCCTCTGGGGAGAGAGTTTGACACACTGCATGCTCAGCAAGGGGGAGCAAAGGTCCACTGAATTGTCAACCCAATTTTATGCTGTTCAGATTTTCCAGGATGCACACTGTCCCTTTCAAATAACATCAAGCATATGTCAGAGCATGAAAGTTACTGTGCAGCAACAAGATAATTACTCATCATCTAAGACTGTAAAAGATACCCATGAAAAACATCTAATTTTAGCATTATGTATATGCACAGGGTCAAAGAAATTTTGAGCCCAACATATTTATTTCACCATTCAGCTTTAGACTTGCACGGAATCATTCAGAAGTCTTTCAGAAGACATGGAGAAACGTTCTCTGATGAATCTTGGATAACAGAAAAACTACAAAGGTAAAGACTTTTATTTCTACTTCCAAAGAACTTCCTCCCCAAAACAAAAAAAAATATTTCTTAATTGCACATAGTACTGGTAGATCCTATTGCTTTTAAAAGACTACATATTGTGCAAACCTTACCAAGTGGTACATTACAGACTTGAGGGAACAAAATTTGGTTTGGCTAAATAGCAGTATCTCAAGTCCAGTAGGAATGTTTTAAAATATATTTTCATACATACTTTCATTTACTGCATAAAATATTCTTTAAAACTAGTTAATTTAAAAGGCATTTCCATTCAATTTTCATCCTAAAGAAATAATTCAATTTTTTTAAATGCAAGAAAGTATAGTTCTCTAATCTTTGCTAATCAAATACCAGAAAAGTACATGTGTTGTATTTCAAAGATCAAATCAAGTATTCATAGAGTAATTCATTACACAAGCAAAGCATAGAGGAGACTGTGACAAATACAGATGTAATTGTGTGGGCTTCTAAGATGTGATTAGCAAATCAACTAAGTAACAGTCAAAATTTGATACGAAGGGAAAAAACAGCACATATTTGAAGGGGAGGGGAGTATGTTTATGCAAAGCTAATCTGTCAAGTGTAATAAAGCAGCTTGAATAAAATTTAAGCTGAAAATCCACCGAAGCTCCCCATTTCAGCACGGAAAAGCTATTAAAAGGAAATGAAGGTCACCCTCCCAGTTTATTTCACCTAATTGACTACCAATAGCTTACCACAGGCAAACTGACTGCAGATCTGCAATTGAGAAACTGATGAAAGGAGTTTTCAAGCTGAGGCTCATTCTTTTAATCCTGTCTCACTCCTATTTTTTTTTTCCATCTCCAGTTGGGATGTAATTTTAAGCACAGATGGATTAACTGGTTCCATTGTCTGTAGACGTCATTGGACTATGGCACTGTTAATCCGTACAGCAGCATGTCTAATTATCATTACAAAGTGTCTGAGGGAACTATAAAGACCAGCAGGGCATCTTCTCACAAGCAATTAACATAAATTGATAAATGAGTAATTTGAATCCGCTCAAGGCTCTCACATATGAATAAAATCAGAAAGAAGGGGTTCTTGTTTCGGCTACTTCTTTCACTTAGTCTGGAAGGGCAGAAAACATGAGAAATATTCTAGACATAGTGGCAGGGGAAATGAACTCATGCAGTGGAAGGAATGTATGGTTCAGAAAGTTCATTAATACAAAGCAAATGACTTGTGATTGACAACCAGTCACAAGCAAGTAGTATTAACTTATTTCAGCAAATTTAGAAGCACATACTTGGCAAAAGGCTATTAGAACACTGTGTCAGACAATTAATACTACTTCAAAAGCAAGTGAAGTTTCTTTTCAGTAGCCTGCTAATTTAAAATTCATGAAAGATTCACAAGAAAGAAAAAAGAAAGAATGAATAGTTGTACAGGCTCCAAGAATTCAAGTGTCACAAAAAGCTTGAGGCAAAGGTAACTAGATCATACGTACCATACTTACAAATAAACAAGCAACTCTCTTAATCTTTATATTTCTTGCAGGAAAAGTTTCATTACACACAGCATTCCTGCACAAAATTATGTTCTAAAAGTAAACTATTAACTTTATCCCTATTAAAACAAAGCAAGGCAAACACTGCAGTAACATTGGGCATCAAAACAGCATTAGACATCAAGACATTAAGCTTATTTTTAAAATAGCAAAGCAGTAAGATATGAAAGCAAGTTATACACACTGTAGGAGGTAGACCTGGAAGGCCACGTACCCCGATGATGGCATTCAGTTCAGCCATGGTCACTTGTTTGGCACGTTCTACAGCTTGGGCCACTTGCTGCTGATGCTAGTTAAAAGAAGAAGGGGTATGGGGAGTAACTGTGTTAAAGTATTGACCACACCAAACCAAACACGGATCACAAACACATAAATAACCAGTTTGTGGCAGAAACCCAGGCTAGCTACGACAAAATATCTTCTGTAGATAAAAAGTAACGGTGCCCTATTTCTCACCTGTTGGAATACAATTAAGAGCCCTAAAGGCAGCCAGCTCACCTCTCCTTCCATGCCACTTCCATATTAATTTTCTGGCAAATGAATAATCATTTTTTAATGGAGTCGACAAGATTATAAAGTCAACTTCACACTAATGTCAATTTTAACATTTATATACTCTGTGCCCACACAGCAAAGCCTACTAAAGTTTCAAACAGGGAAAAGAAATGCTTCACTGAACACAACAAGAATTACAAATGCTCTCTGTAAACCATAGAGTTTGGAAATGGACATCCAAAAAAACAGACTTCAACAACAGGCTGTAACCTTAAAATGTTTTGAATCTGAGCTAACCACTCAACTTTTACACTAAAATTTGATACGAATTATGTAGAAAAGATGAGCATGCTTACTTTACTAGATTCACTCTGAAAAGTAAATATCAAATAAGCAATCACCACGATTAGAAATGAAAGTGTTTTGTTGCAATGACAATATTTTAAATGCTCCCATTCTCCTAAGGCAATGAATGAGGCTGAGCCATTGTCACTAGTTTCAACTCAGATTTGTTAGATCAAATTAGCAGGGGGTTTGCACACTTCAGCTATAACAGATGTTCCTTACACTTCTGTATTGTGATAAAATTAACATCTTAAAACTATCTAATTTGCAAACAGAAAAGCAACATAATTGCACTTTAACAGCTGAACAGTTTTACTTACTTCCTGAGACAAAAATGGGATGACTTGTGCACAAATTGTATTCAATCTCTTGGCGATTTCTGTCTATAGAGGAAAAGTATTCTGATTAAAACTGTGGTTTAGGTTTGCTGTCATGTTGTAACTAGAGTACAGATTTACATTAAGTTCACACAGAGAAACAAGTAACAAAAAAAAAATCCACATATTTATACTACTGCAAATATAAATAGTTATTATATAAGCCCAGATGAGGACAGATTTAGTTAGCTACCCTAGGACATCTGCCATGTCTAAAGAACCTAATCTGTATACACGTTTAGGCACAAATCTGGTCCTTGTACATAGCTCATTAACAAGTAAAGCATTTTTTAAATCCATTAAGTCTGAGATAAAGCCTTTTAAAAGGTAGATTTATTATTACTCAAATTACCAAAAAGGATAACATGAAGGTGACGGACATGGAAGAAAAATATTTATTTAATGACCAATTTTATCTGCCTATTAGAAGGCTAAATTAGTTCTGATTACGGAAACACATCATAAGGAGTACAAAAGAAATACCAAAACAGAAGTGAGGCAGAATGGAGACAAAAGGTACAGATTTCTAAAACACCCATATTAAAAAAGAAATAAAATAATGCAGACAAGAATCAGATCAGAAAATGTGATAGTCAATAACGGCAAATTAGCGAAACCATGAGTAATGGGAGAACAATAAGGCCAGGAACCAGCAGAGAACAGAACAATCCTTCACTGAAAGCAGCAGACAGCAGGATAGAGTGTTTCCCACTTTGACAGCTCTATGTACCCCCCACTTTTGCCACATCAACATGAACACAGGATTTCTGGTGGGGTACAGGCATCTTTTATTACTCATTCTTACTTATGCCAACAGCTTTTCAGACCCACACAACTGCACATCATTCAGAACAACCATTATAATTAACCCTCGAGGTACTTGCACAATTCCTGCGCTGTTCCTTAAAAACATCTCCTGTAGTTGTTGTAGCACAGTTACACAAAACAAAAATTAGCATCCACAAGTAAACATAGCCTACATAAGTGACACTCTGAACAGCTCTTGTCAATCTCCATCATATCCTTAATCCACACAGATATTCCTTGGGGTTTTTTGTTTTGTTCCAAAACATATGAAAGAATAGATCCTTGCTGACAATCATCAGGTCTTGCATGAAATTACATGCATAAATGTGAGCAAAGATAAATCTTTTCAAAGAAGCTAGATAAGAATGCTACTAACTCATCTGACAATCCTTTCCCATCATCCTGGGTTTTTTTAGGAAGACATTGTGCTATGCTGATCCTTATACCCAAGTCAAGCAGTAATTAGCATTCAAAAGCCACCCTCCACTTTTATCTCTCAGCAGATAAGTGATTTGGGATCTAAATGCAAATAACTGATAAGCTTTAACACCCTTTCCCACCTCTGACAGGTGCATATCACTGAGACTTTTAAGACACTTGGGCTCTGATGCAAGCTGAAGTACTCCACTGGACCAAAGTCTGGCATCTGACACTTTAAAGTTTTACAGAAACAAGGGTCTCTGAAGCAGTTCTGGGAGGGTTTCCTCGCAGGACAAAAAGGTTCCCCTTAAACAAGGGCAATGATGCAACAGTTGCTTCACAGGAAACCTTCCTTTTCGAGCATCATTTTCTCAAACAGAATCAGCTACCACTTCAGACAGTACCCCAGCCATCTGTTTTGTTTCAGTCACAACCCATAATACAGTCATCTTCTGTATGTAGCCTTTGGTACAAGTAACCCCATACATATCAGCAAAGATAATACGAGGCAGTCATCAGCTTCACTATTATCAGTTACTAGACTAGTAGAAAATCTGCTGGGACTTTCTATGTCTGTAAACAAGGAAAAAAGAAAAATAAAGCCAAACGACTGTGAAAATTTGCATACTAAAGGGCATCCTCCCATGTACTTCCTCATGTCTCTCTGGAAAGCAAGATATGTCAGCTATTTGCCTGATCTTAAGAGCCTATAATATAAATATGCCAGTTGTCTACATTACTGGGTCTTCCCATACGGGTTAAGAGAATACAACCTCATGTGATAATTATCAGTTCCAATTACAGGTCAATTAGCTTGCTTTTTTTTTTTTTTTTTTTTTTTTTAAGAAATAAAAACTTGAAATAAAAAGAGCATAATAATCTTTCTCCTGTTCCCAGCCAATCTTACTTTAAAAATATTTTCTCAGTATTATCACATCTGACACTATCAGAGTTGAAAACAGTGAATACTGCTGAGTATGTCTTTACCAAAGAAGGTCATCATTGATGATCACATATTAAATGTATCCTTCAGAGTCATCTACAGTGCTAGGTAAATGTAAATGAATATGCCATAAAGAAGTTTGAGATCTCTTGCTGCTGTTACAAGTGCCAGTTTAGACACATACACACTCGAAGGAAACTGAAAAGACTACCCTGTATGTCCTAACAAAGGTCTGCTTACATTTAAAGGCAGTATGCCTATAAGCACTACTTTCCACATACAATTGAATAAAGTACTTAAAATTATGTATACACTATGAAATTTCACACACCTCCTATTTGCTGCCCTCAAATGTTCAGGACACTCAACAAACATTTTGAAAAGCATTTTTGTTCTCTAGTAAATTGTGAAAGATAGGTTTTAATGCACAATTCACCTAATCTTGCTTATTAGAGTTTACAAGAAATTGTTTTCAAAACTGAGAAAAAGGAACTTTCATTACTTGAAATAAATCTAGCTATTGAAAAGGAACTGTGCATTCACATTTCAGGGCAAAATATCTTTCAAGTATGTATGTGCACACATGTGTATATATATATTAATTCTTGAAAGCAAAAACCTTTTTTAAAGGACTCCAGGACAGTGCCGTTAACCAATACTGAATATCGGTAACTGGTGGTATTAAGAGTAAGCTACATGTTCCAGATCTGGGACTCACGCTTTTGAACTGAACTTATCAGTTACTTTTAGAGGCATCCCAATATAACACAACTATTATCTAACTGCTGATCTCAAGACATGTAGGGCTGTCAAAAATAAACCAAGAAAAATTTTCAGAAAGCTGCTCTAGTGAAGACAAACATGACTAATTGCCCATGTTCTTTAGCTCCTTGGTAAAGCAGACTGTTGAAGCCTGCATCTCTCATGAAAGCCCTCCTAGCTCTATGGCAGCTGTTAGCAAAGCATCTGAAGTGCCCTTAATTGTTTGTGTCCTTAATGCAGAGCCTCTTGAATACATTCATTTTTAATAGAGGACTTGAGAGTGGGGCCTATCAAAGAAAGACAAAACTACATCGTTCTCTGGTTCTTGCTGTTGTAATGATTGTCTTTTGATTTATTTGCAAATTACTAGCTTGTCAGACCCCTGAAGTGCTACCCTCCTTTCTGAAGTATCATTAAAAATTAACATGAAGGAATTCAGCTGCATTTTCTAAACTTAAGTTGAGCCGATGGATTTATTTCTTTTCTTCTCTTGTGTATATTTTTTGCCTCTGTTTCATCTAATTAAGGACTTAAATGTTTTGATCTAACCATCAGCAAACTCAAGTGTTTACACTTAAGTTTGTCTCTTGCTAAAGTGAATTCTTAACATAATGACAAAGAACAAAGCAACCACACTAGTTACTAAATATTATGTTCATTTAAATGTCATTTTACTAAGCAGTTAGGAAAGAGCACGTATATACTTTTTTTTTCTTCTTGATTGTTAAAAACAAGTATTGAAGCATGTTCCTCTACAGTAGCCCATTCCAGATCATTTTGCATTTTGACAGTATTTACTTTCCAAAGCACCACACGAGACACCATACTTAAATCAACAGATTTCAGCAAATGAAGGAAGTACAATAAAAGTATCTAAACTCTGACTATTTCTTACAGCACCTAGACTTGCAGACTTTATCACTAATGCTGGAAGCCCTAGCCTATGTGAGCCACCACTCTTGACTCATGTCTGAGTCAAGAATGTGATCTTCCTTTGAGGAGAATTAGCTATTCATCTTATTTGATTTTGCTCTAAATCAGAGCTCTTACTATACTGCCAAGTCACATTCACAAAGTATTAGACGGTTATTCTTAAGTACTGTGCCTATGCTTACACTTCCAATATGTACAAAGTCAAGTACAACACTGAACTCCTTCTGGAAGGACAAAATGGACTTCCTCACATTTACAGCGTGTAACACAGTAATCCACAAGGGAGTAAAGGTCAATGTTGCACTTTTGGTCATTATTGAATCATTTGACATTATCAGTGGTGGGGATGAGAAGAAAATCGAAGGCTATGAGAATGCTGCAAATGGCTTGACCTCAGACCAATTTTCATCTCCATCTGTCTAACAGACATGTGGATAAAAGCCCTCTTTATGGGACATGCTTGACCATTTTATTAAATCTATGTTGCAAGCTAGAAACCAGTTTAATACTGCATTTCAAAAGTCCTTGGGTAAGAAGTTTCATACATACATTTTAATCTTGAGCTACAGTTTAGTATGCATTCAGTATTTTCATTTTTCAAGTAGAATCATTGAAACAAGCAGTACACTTACATGATATAGTCTTTATTCTTTTTTATGGTATCTTTGAAGACAAGAAAAAAAGCACACATTCACAGAGAAACTGCAAAAAGACAAACATTTCACTGTGCTTAGCTGTCCATACACTTTGTTAGAATTTTACTGTAGAGACTCACGCACTTCCAAAAAGTTGTTGCTAGGAATCTGGGAGGTGAGAGGACGTTGAAGGTTTAATTACATCTTAAAACTTGAATATTCAAAAGCCTGAAATAACTAAGGCTAGCATGCTATGAACTTTGCTGTTCATGAGTTATTGAACCCACACTGAGCACCAACACCATATGCATATATTATTACTGTCTTTTTATTTAAAACTAATATACTACAATTTGTTTTGGCAATGGCTACAAAAGGGAAAAAAAATGGTAACATGCCCTTTAAAAGTTTTGGGTCTCCTAGTATATCAATGTCAAACAATGACATGTCAAGCCAAGATTCAATTCAGGTAAGTGCCACCGCCAAATTTTCTTGTTCCCAGACGTGCTTTAAGATTATTTTATTGCTTAAAATTTAATTTGTTCCAACTCGCATCTCCATGACAACGTTGGCTAACCCTGCAAATCATTTGGATAATTGGATATCTTATCTTTCTATTGCTCTCAAATCGAATGATTCTGCTAGAACTGCAGCAGTCAATCAAATTTACAGGCCTCTTGAGTAATAGACTCCCACAAGTAGCCACATTCATCTCCCCTTTACCACCATATTAACCACCCTGCGACAAACTGTGGAAGTTAGCCTTCAAACTCTATTTTAAATTATAAACACTGTCATTACTAATATTCTCACCAATAGTTGGGAGTGGGCAGGTTTATTCTCAACAGATACCAGAAATTCAAGCTGACAAGTGGCAATGGATAACATACATTTCAGCGACAGGAACAATGTCTGTATTTTGGGCATAAACTGTCAGAGTTTAACATGATGCATCATTAACAAATACAGCTTTCCTTCTGCCTCACATTTGCACTACTCATTTTAATTGTGAGGTCAGCAACTCACAAGATGATATTAAAACCTCAGAAAACTGGCATGAAAAATCTTAAGCTATGAAAAGTTATAAAAAACAAACACACCACCACATTACAAGTGGGAGTGGGGAGAGGAAGAAGTAACAGAAATAAACAGAATAAAAACCAAAATTATACAGCCACAAAGTGCTAGATATTTTCCAAAGTGAAACTAGTATTTTTTTTTAATTAGGTACTTAAAACTACATTTATGTGGCATCTCTTAAATGTCAGTTTAAATTATAGAAAGGTCATGTTAATTTAAACATAAGCTACATATGAAGCACAAGGCAACGCCCACACTTGCCAAATATCTACTACAGGTTTGGACTCTGTTCAACTGTAAAGTGAAGTGACTAGATATATTTCAGATGTCTAATTTCAATGCTTTCTACAATAATAGAGAGAGGCTGTTGTGTAGCTCTCAGTGAACCACTGTACATAAATGCCCATCCCATTTGCAGCTGTAGATCCTGTTGAACTCAAGCCAACTGGCAACAAAGAAGCTGTTGTCAGGATGTCAAAGTGCTCCTTTCACGCATCTTCACTGTGTCAAGACTCTTCTTAAACTTGGCTAAACAGGACAGTTACCACATTTCTCCTTTAATCCAACTTTAGCCCATCTTGCTCAAGTGCTCACAACTACAAAAGGTGTATTTATCCAGATTTTAGTTCCACAGTTTCCATGCCCAAGCTAACCTTCAATACACAGAAAAGTTATATAAATGTCTGAAGTGAGTATACTTTCAAGTTGTCTTCTAGAACACATAGTTCCCACTTTTGTTTAGATTCTGCAAGTCAGAGGTTGATTTCAATCCTGAAGAAGTCTTGACACCTTCATTTCCAGAACTACTTTCTTCTAACCATGTGGGAAATCTCTGGACTTGTCTAACATCTCAACTAACTAGTCAAGCAGAAAAAAAATACCATAGGAAGCAAGAAAGGGACAGTGTAGTGGTTTTGCTTGGGTTAGGTTTTAGGCACAGGGGTGGCTTTAAACAAAGAGCTGTCAGAAGCTTCCCTGTAGCTGATAAGGCCAATGCCAGTTAATTCTAAGATGGACCCTGCAGCTGACCCAGGCTTGGCCAATTAGTGACTGAGGTAACGCCTCTGTGAATGACATGTTTGAGAAGGGGAAGAAGTTGTTGCACAGTTACTAAACTGCAGCAGCAACAGGGAAGGAGAATGTGAAAACAGCTCTGCAGACATCAAGTTCAGTAGAGAAGGAGGGTAGGAGGTGGTTAGGCCTCGAAAGAAAGATTCCCCTGTGACCTGTGGTGCAGATCATGGTGAGGCAGCTGTGCCCATATAGCCCATGGAGGCCACAGGGAAGCAGAGATCCAACCACAGCCCATGGGGGACCCTACGCCAGCGCAGGCGGATGCCTGAACAAAGCTGAGACTCTGTGGGAAACTCACCCTGGAGCAAGTTCCTTGCAGGACCTGAGAGCCTGTGGGGAGAAGAGCTCTCACTAGAGCAGGTTTGCTGTCAGGANTGCTGCTGAGGGGGAAGGAAGAAGAGTCCTGGGAGGAGACAGGAGTGGGGGGGGGAATATTTTTAAGATTTGGTTTTATTTCTCCTCTCTTTGTTCTTATTGTTCTTTTAATAAAAATCAAACCTTTTTCTCCCCAAGTTGAGTCTGTTTTGCCTGTCACTTCAATTGCTGAGCAATCTCTTCATCTTTATATCAACATGCAAACCACTTATTTTTCTCTCTCTCCTGTCCAGTTTAGGACATGGAGTGATATTATGACTTGGTGGCCACCTGGCTAAACCACCAGACAGCTTAGTAGCTCACTACGGCTCACAATAGGAATCCATCAAGTAGCAGAGCAGCCCAAAGTACCAGACAAACCAATCTGGGAGCAAACATTTTGACATAAACCAATAAAGTACTGCGTGAGCGTCTCAGTTCCCAAAGGACTGCACTCTTACATGCTCCTGTGGTGTTCTAGAAGCACAACAGTCTTCAAAATTTTCCAGCACATTTTGCATTATTATACTTATGGACATTAGGGTCTCAATTTGCTCTGGAAAACTAAGCCTACATTACACAGAAAGGAGACAGACCAAAAAAAAAAAAAAAAAAAACTGCCTCAGTACATCTGTAACTGCTACAGCCCTACCAGAAAAGAGCCCTGCTAGCTTTTTATTTAAAGATGTTATTTATAAACAATTTCCTTTTTTGCACTCACTCCTATAAACTACATCCAAACTTTCACATACATCCTTGCAGCACTTGCCACATACCCATTTTGAGATGGCAGAAGTCATAGCTCTTGCATAGTTAGAGAACCACCTAGAACCAACAAGAATTAGAGCAAAAAGTTCCTCACACCAAGCATATAAGTTTACAGTATGCAAGTCAGTAACGAATTTCTCTGTCAGAATTCTGTCCTTATCAACACTCAAGTAACACTATTACAGCAGAAGAATCAGAACTTGACTAGAACAATACATGCGCCATCTGTCAGAACAGAAGACACATCAAGACAACTGCCTGAAATCCTGGGAGGGTGGGGTGACATGCATGGATACGGAAATCAATACACTACATTTACCAGGACTTCAGAAATAACTACCGAATTAAGAACAAAGAAGTGCATGTGATCGACTTGCTATATTAAATGTAATATCACCATTTTACAATACTTAGCATATCCACAGCTCCATTTCAATAATCTGTCAAGTAGGAGAAATAATTTAAGGCCCTAAAGAGGTGTTCATATCAACGCTTCCGGTGCCATTTGGTGAGTCATTACTGAATAACAAGAGGACTGTTAACTCTTGTTAGCAACTAGCAGAATCATCCATCACTCAGGACTTGGAAGAAAGGTGAAAATAATGGAGATTTCCACTACATGAGAAAAAGGTTTGGAAAACTTTCAGTAAAACTTTGGGTATACATCACTAAGTTTTTCCCCATTTTATTATTTTTTAATACATATTCTGTTGTTCACAGAAAGTAAAAAAAAATAGTAAAGATAGCATCTTGATTACATTTTAATATGGAAGAACCAACCGAAACTGTCCAAATAGAAACTAACTTGACTGACAATCACTGCAGGTTTTACAAAATATCATTGAGACAAGAAAGAAGAAATTAGAAATTTCAAGATAATTTTTACGGGACCTATTACTGAGAACGAAGATAAAATGGCATTAGGAATAAATGATATTTTCTTTATGAAACAATATAAAGGACATGGGTGACAGTTAATACATCCGAAAATTGAAGATGAAAGGACAGAAGAAATAGGGGAGACATTCTTAACTCACTTCACAGAAAAAAAGCCAGGTGAGGCAGTATGAACATATACAGCCCAGAGTCTTGCAACTGAGCCATTAGCAAGTGGCAGCTAGAGTAAAGCTAGTACAAGTTAGAATAGTCAGAGAAAAACAAGAAAAATGGTTTGATCTCCTCAGTTAGAAGAGGAAATATATAATTAAGAGACACCAAGAAGGCCAGAAAGTCTACACTTCTTTGCACACAACTATACAATAATCATTACCAACCACATAATTCATACAAATTACTAGCTACATATGGACACTGTAGCTTCTACAGGAAGGGAACAGATCAGACCATTCCAAGTAAAACACCTTCAAATTGATTAAGCTTGATGAAATAAAAAGAGCATATTAGTTTATACTGATCAGCTAGAGGACACCTTGCAGAACCTGCAAATGTCAAGTGGATCAGAAACTATCAAAGGACAATGTCTAACAGACAGTAAACAGCAAATGTAGGAGCAAAGATATTTCAGTTTAATTACTATTTCTCAAGTCTGGGGCATTTAAAAGCCTCTTATCCATAAACATCTAGGTAAAACTCAGGTATAAATCACAATTTATAAGTATTTTTCAGCAGTAAGCAACCTCAGAATTATGCAATGTCCAAAAGTTAAAGTAATTATGGCTAAGAGGGGCAGGTGTGTTCTGTGTTAAGAATTTGACACTTACAGCACTATTAGAAGCAACACAAACAGAACAGCTAAAACTTCATGGGAGAAAGTACCAAATTGCTTGATGATTAAACCATGTACGAATACATCCTTTTCTCTTCTCTGAATTAAGAAGTTCTGCACGCATGATAGGTCCAGTATTTTTCAGTATTTCCCACTAACAAGCATAAAGATCTCTTTATTTGCCCTAATCCTTAATTTGCAGAGAGCTTCAAGCTGAGAAAGATAGAATATGCCCGAGAATAGCTTCAGAATTCACTTTGCAGTGAATAAAAAAGTGGACTACAAAAGAAAGAGAAGGATAGGAATAAATAGGGATAAAGGGCCATAGCATGCCTAGACAGGAATATAAAGAAAAAGGAAATAATGGGCCAGGAAGGAATCCCTCGGTCACAGCGGATGAGAAGTTGAACATAAGTCAATAGCATGCTGTTGTGAAAAAGGCTGTCCACGACAGTAAGCCGTACGCTAAGTAAACCTTCTATGCTACTCAGCACGGCATTTCCTCCCCTGGAGTACTGCACTTTTTTGGGCACTGTACTTCAGCTGGGCAACAACATTCAGGGAATTAGGCACTCCCCATTCAGGGTGAAGAAAACACACAGCAAGAAACTGAAGCTGCAACAGTGGAAAAAAAAAAAAAAAACAGTTTTAACTGAAAAAGTACTTCAACAGCAAGGAGGTAACAGCACTCTGCTACCTAAAGAGCTAGTGTGTCCCACGACCATTAAATGTCTTTGCTAATAGACAGGACAAGTATCAGTAATGACTGGTGCAGCCAATCCTGCAAGGACACAGGGAAGCACCAGGTCCTTTCTAGTGTTGCAACTCTACAGCTCATATTTCAGTTCAAAGAAACAACCCAAGAACTTCCCACAGGTCTTGTTAATTAAGGATTTTGTGTTTGCCTAACCAGCAATTTGTGTGCGTTATTTGAGGCTACGGACAGCTAGCTGTCTGCAAAGTAACAGCTGGAAACCTTACAACCAGTTACAAAAATAGAAATTCCGAATGATTTTACACCCAAACTCAGATATGAAGAACAGTAATAAATATTTCAGGGCTGTTTTGTATTTTTTATTTTTTTCCTTTAAGCAAAGCAAAACCAATCAAAACTGTTGTGGCAAGACCATAGAAGAATAGTCTTTCTTGAAGTTGTATTTCCCAAAAAAAAAAAAAAAAACTGTGGAGGTTTCATGCATGCCCCTCCATGGGATTTAACTCAAACTTCTACATTTAAAAAAGATAGAGATCTTCTTGTGAAGCAAACAGTATAAAAACGTGGACGTTTTAAACCACATAAAAACAATTTCACAGACAGATTTCCACAGATCACAAAAAACGCCTAGTTTCAGATATCCTTTCCTTTTTGTGATCTAACAAAAGCAGGTTTCCTCATAGACTTAATGCCTAATTAAGATGCAGCTGAACAAGCACATCCATTCTTGTTCCCCTTCCCCAAAAGTGAAAGCTGTATTTTTGGTTTTGCTTGCTAATCCATACAAACCTTTAAAATAGCACAAATAGAGGTGGCAGCATTCGGTTCTCTAAATCAGTTTTATCCTCAGCCATCAACTAGATGTTCCAGCACAGAGAAAGAACAGTCTTTCCCTTCTAATTCAAAAATCCATACTACCATTGCCCTTGCAAACTGCTAAACAAGCAGTATCGGCAATTCACTTGTATTCTATAATATATTTACTGCAAATCCCAACGGCTTGACTCCTAATGCAGTTTTCTATTATGTCTCTTCTTGTCAATACACTGACTGGTCACCTTACAAGTAAGTTGTTTTGACCAATTGTTTACACAAACATCAAAAAGCTTCAAGAGGAACAAAAAAAGACTGAACAGAGAAAAAAGAAAAAACCCTACGCTGCTGGGCAGTGGGACAAAAAAAAATAACCTCATAAACAAAAAACCTGTCAGCAACCAAAAAAAAGCCTTATACCAAAACCCAAATTAAGCTACATTTTTCCGGTTTGCCATTTCACAGTCAAAAAGGTTAGTTCACTCCTCAGATCACCTAAGAGGTACAAAATAAGCAGCCCTGACAAAAAGTTTACTCAACACTCCTCAAATAACTTAATCTGTAATTTAATCACCTGTGCTAATTTGTTCACAGGTCTGAAGAATGTAAAGAAAATGTGAGAACAACTCAGCCAATCCCCAATTAGAGATTAAACTCTTCTGCAAGAAAATCCAACATGTTTTCTTTGTTTACAGGAATCTTGACACAGTAACACAACTGGATTTTTTTTTAAGTATCAAAAAAAAGCACACCACTAGGCCTTCTTTTAAGAGAGACAAGCTCAGATAATAACTGATTTTTAAACTTGATCAGTTTTAAACTAGAGTTCAGTTGAGAATATACTCAATTTCAGCAAGCTCTCAACTGCTCTTCAATCATCTCCAGCACTATGCCATAAACAGGTCACCGGTGGAGTTTCACAGAGGCCTTTACTGCAATCTGTTTTATGAGTAAGTTCACCAATGCAGCCTAGAAAAGAGAGCAAACAGTGAATAAGAAAGCTTGCTCGATAAGAGAATTTACTCAAAGTAAAAACAATGGCTAAAGAACTGCAGAGACCTTACAAGTTTAGGTGTCAATGAAAAGGATTATATATGAACAAAGTAGCCATCCTTAGCCTCAACATAAGTGATGGTGCCCAAGTTTACAACCATCATGTATGGGCAAGTACTCAAATGTGAAAGGCGACTCTAGCAGTTCACTATTTCATGGCAGACAAATCAGATACTAGAAACTTTACTAAAGAAGAAAAACAGAAAAGCATCCAAAGAACAGAATTATGTGATAATCTCTAGTTCATTTGTACCCTAGTTCCCTCATTTCAACAGTCTAAATGAAGAATAGATAAAGATGAGGGAAAAGATCAAAGAAAGATACACAACTGTGTAAGGCTGGGACTGCCCAAACTGAGAAGGAATCAATGCAGATGGATTATGACAGCAATATAACATTTTTGAGTGCACCAAAAAAGCAGATAGGCAGGCATTGGCCTCTTGTTTGAGAACCCAAAACCATCAAAAAAGATGGTGGCAATGAGGTTCAAAGCAAACAAAGGCTGGGTTTTGTCCTACATATGGGACAACCTCCTCCTCCTCAAAAAGGCATAGATAGTGTAGAAACACACTAGAAAACAGTTTTGAAGAATAGAGCACAGGTGTCCCAGAGGACATGTTGAATGTGCATCTGCCTCACATTCTTGTGTTGATGCAGGTTACACTTCATGTTAGGATGCAAGAGTATGACTGCAACCAGCTGGCTGATTAAAATAAATTGTTCCCCTTGCTTGGTCAGAAGGAAAATGTTGACAAACTGTAGCAATTCACCAACTGATGCTAGTAAATGATTAGGGAATCTTAGCACACACAAGTAAGATTTGTTAAGTTTCAAGAAGAGGCAGTTTAATGGGGGAGGAGACCTGATTGCTGACAGAGGTGACCACAGAGAAGACTAAGTAAGACTCTTCTTAGCAGTGCATGGCAGGCAATGTCACCAGAGCAGAAAGGCCCTGACCTCAGTTAATGGAGGAAAAAAATTCTTCACACTGAAGGTAAGCTGAACACTGGAAAGTGTTGCTCAGAGACGCCGCACAAGATTATCTCTGCAAAACACCCAAAATGGAATTTTAATACCTGCAAAAGCACATGGGATCAACTTGCAAGTATTTTAAAAGCCATAGCCTACATGTAATCACAAGGACTGAAATGTTAAACCAGATGTTTTGACAAATATATGCTGAAAAAATCAGGGACTCTCTCTCCCTATGAAATGATGGTTTACCCCTTTCAGAAAAAAACTATGTGAGCAACTGCTATTGCTTAAAATAGCTACATTCAAAGTCCAACTAAAGTGCTATGCAAAAGACAAAAATAGTAGTATTTGACATAATTGCCACTAGATATCCCTAAATATTACCTCAAGTGGAAAGATAACAGCTTTGAGTGGAACTCATGAGGTTATTTTTTAAAATAACGTACTATACACTCTCCCAATAAGCACGAGTTAACCTAAAATTGTTTTTAAAGGCTTTTACTGTATGCCAATGGTGACCTACTATCAAATATACAAGATCTTATCTTGCATTCTGCACAGGAAACAACAGTCATTTTACTGCTTTGCTACAAACACTCAAGTGCTGGAGTAGAGTGGGAAGAAAGGCTGAAATTCAAATGCTCATCTTGATTTGGTACAACCAGCAGAAAAAGGAAAAGCATTGAGCATTTTCCCACGGAATCTGTTTTGATGGTAGGCACTGTAGATTCACAATTCTCTCATACTCCCTACCCGAGAAAAATACTGAGAGGTTTGGGAGCTTTTTGTCTGCTTGAACCAACTCATACGGTACATCAATAGACACTTGCCAACGTAAGTCCCAGCAACATAAGGGAAGTTTACAAACATAGCTAGTAGGAGCACTTTTCTTCTCTCCCTGCATAGTCCTGTGAAGAACCTGAAATCTGGTAGGCCAAGTCTAAAATGCAAGATGATTAGGCTGTATTTAACATACATACCAGCGTTTGTACTATGATATACTTTCAGATTAAGTTGTATATAGAGCTGATACAATAGATGGTATGTACAATACGGTTATCTAAAATCGCGTATTTCACACACTGCTCTGCATCTGTCAGATAACTTCCCTTCACAGAAATGCTGGCCTCCCTCGAGCTTGAATTTGTTGCAAAAGTCAAGAGGAAGTTGAGGTCATTAGTCTAGTCTTTGCTCCCCATTCAAACTGGCAGCTCTAACTGTGGGTAAAATGGCTGCACTCACGATAAAACTGCACTCATTTAGAGATCCAATTTTTGTAGAATAAGTTCAATTCTTTTGAGTGAAAAATATTATGTCCCAATCAACCATACCATCTTCTCTTTTAAATAAAAATAATTTTGCACATCTAATGTGGTGGTGCTAAAAATGCTTTTGAAACACCCACTGTGCACCACCAAGACCTTGAGGATTCCTGTTTTTTTCATTACAGAAGTTAAAATCCAAGTACAAAGAAAGCAAAAAACCAAATAATTTATCCTTAAATCCCTTTCAGTAGAAGATTTTGTCCCTCGCCATAAAGAACTAGAAATAATTCCACAAAACAGTCCAGGCTAAAACTCTTGTACAATTGGTTAACATAATGTAGTTTGGGAGTTTGTGCACTTTTCTACAAGAGGCTAAGTACTGAATGACAGGCCTGCCTCCAGGCAGGTCACAGATCATGATAACTGAGAAGGAAACCTAGCTGTTACTGTTGGGATAGCAGAAACCCACTTACTGTAATAGTTGTATGGTCTGTCAGTTGGCTCAGCAGTGATGAATTTTTCTTTCTTTGGCTGCCTGCCACTGAACAAAAGTTAATCCTGCACCCAAACAATTTAGGCATTAAATGCACAGGACGCCTTATCTTCTGGCTTGTGTCATAAGACAACAGACAGGACTGGTGAAAATAAAGAAGTGCTACCCTAATAGCCAAAGACAGCAACCCTCTATAAACTACAGAGGGATTTTTAACACCCAACCAGCTCTACATCTTGGCATTAGCAGCTGATGTGTCTGCTTTGCCAGACATGCATGTCACTTGGACAGAGTAACGTGAAAGAGACATTTAAGACTGCACGAGACAGCCTTATCATTGGTCTTCTTGACACACGAACACAATACCGGAATCAGTGCATCTATCCTAAACTAACCTTCAGGTGTTTGTTTCTTTTTCAGGTCTGCAAAACTTTTAACTATTCACCTAAAATAATTTCTCTGAAAAAAAATGTGAGAATCTACACACAAAACCCTGTTAAGAATTAACCTCTGAATTTTTTTAAAAAATAAGATTTAAAACAAGACAAAAACCCCATAAATGCATAAACTAGACAAAACATTTCTTTCCTGACCACAGTTCTGGCAGCAGGCTGAAATGCAGCAGTAGTACCCTGATTTAAGCACTCAGTTATGCAATTAAACACTGCAAAGTGCCAAGGCTTAAGTTATGAAGACACCATCACCATTTCTGGACTGAAATGCAACATATTTAAGTAAAAAGCACTGCAATATACCCATTTGTACACCTCAATTAAGTCTGTTTACAGCAACATTCCATTCCTGACTGATTTCGTTTTAGTCAAATTTATAATAGACTACCAAATTCAATGGAGAGAGCTGCTGATGCAACCGTGCCAGTACAAGTTAACCCTTCCATACACAAGTAAAATGCAACTACTTAATTTTATCAGTGACTACCTTAAGAGTGATGTATGCACCACGCTGCACAAAGAACACACTGCTGCAGCATAATTTTTTTCTTTTTCAATCATCAGCCTAAGCACTCTGAAGGACTTCACACAGAGTAAGCACAGCACCCACAGAGGAGGCAGGCCTTAAAAACACCAAAGCTTGTTCACTGGAAAGCTTTCCCATCACTGCATTTTTCAGTAACAAAGATGTTGTCAGAAATGACAATTTTTTGTGTCCCCTGATGATGCCTTGCTAGCATTTGGTTATAAGCCATAAAGCAGGAATAATTTCAGCCTGTCAGGAGTCTAGCTAATGCCCAGTTTGCCCCCAGAGAGAATTCCTGTCAAACGTAATGAGAGCTCCAAAGGCCCTCTCTACAACATAATGAGCACTTAGGCCATGCTGGTGATCAGCCAGCAAAAAGCATCAATTTGAGCCTGGCTACACCCTTGGGGCTAGACATCACCAGTTTTAATAAGAATTATGATTACTATCTGCCAAAAGCCTCCTCACAACTTATCGTTAGCGGTGGAAATCCAGAAGAATATCTTTGGCAGTTTTTTTTTTTGTTTGTTTCCTGTAATCTTAAGACCACCTACATACTGAACTGTAATACCGTTTGACATCCTCCTTTCAGGCCTCTAAATCAAGAGCCTTTAACAAGAAGGTGCTAGTTTTATCAGAAATTAGAATTATTAACATATAAAAGCATAGTATCCAAGACTCATATCCAGGGAGATGTATTTATGCCTTCAAAGGCTTTTTCTTTTTGTAACAGCACACACAGATCATGTGTGCTCCACTCTCCCTGCCTAGAATCAACATAGGTATAGTGCTCTATCATAAATCTTAAAAGCTTCTGGAGTATCACTGCCTACCAGGTATGTAATTATAGTTGCCATATATACAGAATATTAAATGCTTGCAATACAAAGATGTTAAGGTCAAAGCAGAAACCTCAGTTTTGACACTGGTTAATCCTGTGGGCTTAATTGATTTTACCTAAAGTTAATTCCTAGTTCATTTACTGAAGTCACATGTTCTCTTCTGAGATCTTCTGAAAACAACATCCACTTCATACTGAATGAGGCTTCTACACAGACGTTGGCTTCCTCACAGGTTACACTGTGATGAAAGTCATTTAGGAGGAAAAAAAAAAGCTAAGAAAGAAATCTCCAAATCTCAATGCTTGGAAAAGTCACCTCACACAAAACCCAACATTCTCCTAAAACATAAGACAAGAACGCAGGTACAGTACAGATCCAAGTCAAATAGTTGTTCTTGTACACAGATGTAGTGCACTACTTAAAAAAAACAACAGGCTGTCATAATGTCATAATATTTCTTCTTAAATTGGCATTTTGGATTTAAACAAGTGTACCTCAACACCCGAGAGAATACCTGCCTAGCTTTGCAGACAGAAAGTTATCAGGGAATTACAATACCACCTGTCACATAATATTTTCAGAGGAAAAGAAAAACAAAACAAACAAACAAAAAAACAAAAAAAGAAATCAAAGCGTTCAGAGTTACAAAGTTACAAAAATTCAACTCTGCAATTCACTTGCTTAATGAAAGTCTTTGAATATACTGAAGATCTGAAACCTGAACTAATCAATTTCTTCGCTGTGCCCTAGTCGGTCAGCCATGCTCTTTAATTTAATGAAACAAGAGTTTTAGATGAAATAGCACATACACATCAAAAAGGAATTGTATTGTTGCACTTTGAAATGTGTCCAACTGTGCAACTTCATCTAATGATAATTTTTTTTTAAGAGGCTATCGATTTCTGAAAGACTTATTGTACCAGCATCTTGATGAAAAAGTGAATGTCAGCATATCTACAGAATACTTACACCCTGCCATTAATGCTTTATTTGGCAGACAATGACTACTCAATTGAGGGTCCTCTGGGCTGAGCAATCATTTAGCTTTTCTTCTCTTATGAGGCCCTTAGTGTCTTGTTCCAGTTCAATACTCTTTTTATTCACCATTATAGTGGCCATAAGTGTGAATTTTATGGGAACTTGCAAACTCATAGTCATAACTACGGCTTTCCAAGTCACTAATCTTTTCATACCTTTAAATGACAAGGGTTTGAACAACTGTGAACCTATGCTACACAGGCATAAGACCAGTCCTAGATATCAAAGGCTCTACTACTAACAAAATAAACTCACATAAAGAACTGACTTGCTCTTTTGAAACCACATACACAAGACCTTTCCTATTTTTGTCAATATCTTTCAGGACCAGTATCAAGAAAGTCTTGTCACTCAATCCAATCTATGCCTCATTTGACAGCAGGTAGGCAAAAGTTTACCAATCACAGCTACAAAATCAGCCTATTGATTCAGACATGATAGGTATCCAAACAAACGGAACAGCTAGATTTAAACACACTAGACAGACTCCAGATTTCGTGGATTAGAAAACAAAATGTCTTACCTGTTTGTGCATTTCAATGTTTAATCCATATGACATTTCATAGTACTGCAAATAAAGGAGCATACATTATTTTCTTATGCTGGCTTGCATCATATTAGGAGATATTTACTGAAACAAAAGAAAAACAAATATACTTACCATCACATAGTGCCTCTGCATTTCTGTCTTTTCACTTGCCAGTTTCTCACATTCCAATTTAAGGCTACAAAATAGATCACACTTTAATGTAACTGTTATGACATTTGTTTTGACATCTACCCACTTTATTTGTATTTTGACAGAAGCAGCCAATTAAAAAAAAAAAAACAAAACCTCAAACTAACACACAAAGGAGGACTTCATATTTAAAGGCTGAACAGGAAATTTGAAAGGTATTTCACAGGTGCTGTGCATGACCCAAACTCTCTCACAAACCAAACAGATTCAACTTTCATGCTTTGGGAAGACCTGCTACAAAGCCCTACACCTTTCAAGCCACAACAGGATTTGAATTTCTCAGTAGTAGAAGAGAGGTATTTCTTTGTATATAACGTTCAGTAAATTACTGCTAAGTAACATCACTCACATATACAATTACAACGTGATTATGTCTGTAACTCTTAACCTGAAGTACAATCCAGCTAATGCTATCTTGCCCACAGCCTGAAAAAATCAGCAACTGACTATCATTTGCTAGCAGGTTTGGCTTCTATTTTTGTTTCATTAAAAAACTAAAAGAAGTTGCAGTTAGCAGTTATATAGCTCATCAGCAACGGTGTAGTTCTGACTACCTTCACTGAGGACAACCACCTCAACATTCCCTTTGTTCACTGGCAAACTGAACTTTTTTTTCTTAATGACTGCGGTAAGCATCCTAGAACAAGTATTTTGCAAATGAACGGTTTTTTACTTACAGCTGTGATACCAAACATTTACAGTTTACACTGTATTTCTAACAGTAATAAACAACTTGAACGAAGTTAAGGACTTAGCAGATGACTAAAAGTACAGTATCATAGTTAAGATGGAAAGCCTAATCAAAAACAAGTGACTTCTAGCTGGGAAATCTGCAAAGCTTTTATTTTCATGCAGATCTTGCAGGTGCACACAAGTATAAAATTAAGAGAGATCAACACCCCTTAGCACCAATTGCCCTGTATATTCAAGAACCCAGTATTCTAAATCTCTCCAGGCATCTCAGCAGCAAGCAGATATGACAAGAACGTCTGAATGAGAGCACAGCAGAAACACATGCCACAGCTTCTGTAGCTTCACGTCAACTTGGTGTTAGTATTCCAGTACCGGTATGCTTTAACAATCCTCCTCGGCTCTTTAAGCACCACGCGCTGGCATTTTATTAACATTTGCATTAATGCCACACACAAACGAGCAAACACGAGAAGTGGCCTGCTCAACGCTCTGCGTTACAGAATTAGCACAGGTCTTATCTCGATATACTTGAAAGTCTTCTCCATAAAGACCCTTAACTTCTTTTTGTTTTGTTTTTTAACGCACACACCCCTCCAGTTTCGACATCACCAGCCCTGCGCGGGTCCCCGGGCAGCACACTGGCAAAGCGGACCCGCGCCGGGACAGGCCGGGCAGGGCAGGCCGGGGCGGGGCTGTCCCGGCCGCCCACGAGCGCCCCGTCCTCCAGGCACNCGCGCACTCGTTACCCACCTTCCCCTCCCTCGTCTGCGGGGGGGCGCGGCTAACGCCCCCCCGGGAGCCTAGCCGGCCCCGACCCGCCCGTTCCTGCCGCTGCCGTCTACATGAAAGCGGGGCGTGCCGGCTTCTACCCGGCGATCCCCGCCGCGGGGGCACGGCCGGCCCCGACCCGGGCGCCGCGCCTGGCGGGGACACGGGCCCCCTGCCGCCGTTCCCCGGGCTAGCAAGTTGCCCACGAAACAACAGCGACCGGGGGAGGAGAAGAGGCACGTTCCCCCCGTGACGGGCGGGATGGGCCGTTCCTCCCTGGTGGGCACAAACTTGGGAGGGCGCCCGTCCCCCCTCACCGCCGCTGCGAGGGGGGGCGATAGGTGCGCTCCGGAGGGGCAGCGCCGGCTACGCGGCGCCGCCCGGCCCCGAGCGCCCACCCCCGCGGAGCGCAGGCCCGGGCCGTACTTACGGGGTGCCGGCTCTGGGGGAACATGGCTGCGGCCGCGGTGAGGCTCCCTGGCGGGGCGCTTCTGACGGCGGTCCCCCCGCCCTGCCCGCGCCTTCGCACCCGGGGCGCCGAGGGCGCAGCAACAGCAACACGATACGCGCCGGTCGTCTTCCCTCCACCGGCGCGGGCAGGCTCGGGGTGAGGCGCGGCTCAGTGCCCCAGCCGCGGGGACATCCTTCGGCTGCGGCGTCCTTTTGTTGCTGCTACGCCGCGGAGGGCAGGGGGTGCCCGGGCGGGGCGGGCGGGCCGCGCTCGGGACGGCCACAGCCGCTCCGCGCTCCTCCGGCGGCGCTCACAGCGCCGGGCCACGCGGGACGGGACTCGACGGGCCGAGCGGGGAGGAAGGGCTTGGGGGAAGCCGTGGCCGCTCTCAGCCGCGGGAGAGAACAATTCCCTTTTTCTCGAGCTCGCAAGTTGCCGACGAAATTTTAAGGCCGGAAACCCCGGGCGGACGCGACTCCTCTCCTCGCTTCTGCCTCTTGCCAAGAAGGGAAAAAAATCCACCCGGAGGAAGACGGACGCGGTGTCAGCGGCGGGACCGTCGCAAGACGAAGGGACGAGACAAAGTCTTCGGGAAGGGGTGCGCTGCTCCCAGGCGCCGGCGGAGGGACCAGATCATCAGCANTAACACACAAAGGAGGACTTCATATTTAAAGGCTGAACAGGAAATTTGAAAGGTATTTCACAGGTGCTGTGCATGACCCAAACTCTCTCAGAAACCAAACAGATTCAACTTTCATGCTTTGGGAAGACCTGCTACAAAGCCCTACACCTTTCAAGCCACAACAGGATTTGAATTTCTCAGTAGTAGAAGAGAGGTATTTCTTTGTATATAACGTTCAGTAAATTACTGCTAAGTAACATCACTCACATATACAATTACAACGTGATTATGTCTGTAACTCTTAACCTGAAGTACAATCCAGCTAATGCTATCTTGCCCACAGCCTGAAAAAATCAGCAACTGACTATCATTTGCTAGCAGGTTTGGCTTCTATTTTTGTTTCATTAAAAAACTAAAAGAAGTTGCAGTTAGCAGTTATATAGCTCATCAGCAACGGTGTAGTTCTGACTACCTTCACTGAGGACAACCACCTCAACATTCCCTTTGTTCACTGGCAAACTGAACTTTTTTTTCTTAATGACTGCGGTAAGCATCCTAGAACAAGTATTTTGCAAATGAACGGTTTTTTACTTACAGCTGTGATACCAAACATTTACAGTTTACACTGTATTTCTAACAGTAATAAACAACTTGAACGAAGTTAAGGACTTAGCAGATGACTAAAAGTACAGTATCATAGTTAAGATGGAAAGCCTAATCAAAAACAAGTGACTTCTAGCTGGGAAATCTGCAAAGCTTTTATTTTCATGCAGATCTTGCAGGTGCACACAAGTATAAAATTAAGAGAGATCAACACCCCTTAGCACCAATTGCCCTGTATATTCAAGAACCCAGTATTCTAAATCTCTCCAGGCATCTCAGCAGCAAGCAGATATGACAAGAACGTCTGAATGAGAGCACAGCAGAAACACATGCCACAGCTTCTGTAGCTTCACGTCAACTTGGTGTTAGTATTCCAGTACCGGTATGCTTTAACAATCCTCCTCGGCTCTTTAAGCACCACGCGCTGGCATTTTATTAACATTTGCATTAATGCCACACACAAACGAGCAAACACGAGAAGTGGCCTGCTCAACGCTCTGCGTTACAGAATTAGCACAGGTCTTATCTCGATATACTTGAAAGTCTTCTCCATAAAGACCCTTAACTTCTTTTTGTTTTGTTTTTTAACGCACACACCCCTCCAGTTTCGACATCACCAGCCCTGCGCGGGTCCCCGGGCAGCACACTGGCAAAGCGGACCCGCGCCGGGACAGGCCGGGCAGGGCAGGCCGGGGCGGGGCTGTCCCGGCCGCCCACGAGCGCCCCGTCCTCCAGGCACTCCCCCCCCGGCTCCGC
This sequence comes from Urocolius indicus, assembly GCA_013401255.1. Taxonomy (NCBI): domain Eukaryota; kingdom Metazoa; phylum Chordata; class Aves; order Coliiformes; family Coliidae; genus Urocolius; species Urocolius indicus. Next base: position 163,459 of record WBNH01011840.1, read on the forward strand.
CGCGGAGCGGGGCTCCCCGCGCCGTCCCTTAACCAAGCGGGCGGAGGGGAGGGGCGGGCCGGGTCCCGCGGTGGCGCGATGCCGCACGCCACCGCCTGGCCGCGGCCCTTCAGTGCAGTCCCACGCGCCCGGCCCGGGGACGGGGCAACGACCCGCCCCCCGGCCCCGCCGACGCGGTCCGCTGGCGCTCACCTGTGGTACTGCGCCTGGAGGAACTGGAACTCCTCCTTGATGCGGTCCAGCGACTCTGGGATGGTGAATTTGAAAGGCTGTCCCGCAGCCTGGTGCGGGGTCTGGCGCGGCGGCGGCCGGCACAGGAGAGAGAAGCACGTTCAGACACAGGGAGGCCGCCCCGCGGGGGCACAGGCGGCGGCGCCCGCCGCGGCCGGGCCAGAGCGCGGCGGACCCCGGGCCGCACCTCCCGCCA